>JASKGM010083548.1:0-14333 GCA_034509205.1 Ceratonia siliqua | reverse complement strand
GTATATTTATATAGTGAAATATTCACTTTTCATAGTTAAACTTCTCAACATGAATTTAACTAGTAGTTGACAGAATTTTTCAGCCGTCCATATGATAGTAGTTTAAGGAGTAAAGAGTGAAATTAACAGAGTTCTCTTTTTGACATTTCATTGAACAGTTAGTGTGCATTCCAAAACTAAATTCTAATTGCCCAATAACTAATCCTGAGGTTTGAGGCACAGCAAGCATTATAAGGGTTTGATTCACAACATCCTTACTTGTTCAAAAGAGGTTTCAAATCCCCCAACAATTTGCCCAAAACAGAATTTGTTCTAAAAAAGAAAGCATGTTTCTAACCCAAAGAATTTATCAGAAGGTGAATTAATTTACTTACAACAAAGGGGAAACTTGAAAAACTGGATTTGCAAAATAATTTGGATGCCAAAATCAAGTCTCACGCGGCAACACATTGCTAAAAATTCACTAGAACCTCACCAGGGTTGAGCAATGGAACCAACGGCTTCCAGTTGGTTGAGACGTCCACACCAACGGTTGTGGCAACTGGGTACGAGGGGAGACGGCTGGGTTTGGTTGGAACAATGGGCAGCACTGTGGCAATGAGTTCTCATAGCTGTCATCACCCCTCTGCTCCACTTTCTTTCCTGCTTCTTCACACTTAACCCACGCTCTCATTCACCATTTAAGGAACACAGTTCATGCTCACAAGCCTATGTTCACACTCACTGTAGCTAAGCATTTGCACCCTGCCTTTTCAGATTTGGTCCATCTTTCTCTACTTTCATGCGCGACAAACCTAGCTATCCACGATACTCGCTTATTATGACCTTGGAGGTGGCTTTCCCTTGGCTATAAAGAAGGAACATATTTACAAGAAAATAAGGGTTTTTGAACAATAAAAAATGGTTATTGTAGTGGCTGAAATTACAAAAGAGGCAACTTTTGAGAGAGCGATTGAGGGGATTTCTTTGGAGCTCAGATTCTAGAGTTTTCTGTAAGAACGTTTTTTTTTGGGGAATTTTTGAAGAGAGAGGAAGAGGATTCTTAGAGGTAAGCCTCTTTTGATGGTGGTTTACTTGTCTTCCCTAATCCTTGTTTATTTCTGGAGTTTACAAATGAAGGGCATTTTTTGTTTTAAGTTTGTTTCCATTTTGAATATAATCATGTCAAGGATTTTATGGTGTTTTGGGGTTATTTGACTGTGAGATAGGTGATTTAGTCTCATGTTTTCAACTCCGTTTGCCTGATGTTCATACTTTGTTATTTTGCTGCAAGTCAGAAGTATCTTTATTCGTATGTAGATTCCTTTTATGTGAAGAGTTTTTGTGTTTAGTATTTTAATCTCTTTTAGGTGCTTTGTTTATGACATTTAATCACTCCAGAGTGAAGTCATTTCAATGTAGCATTTTAATTTCCTTGATTTGTTGGGTTTGTGGTATTGGAACTTTTTTTTTGTGATTAGAAATCCAAAATGTTTTCATTTGAAGGTGTATTGTCTGAATGTAGTTTTATGCCTCTATCTGACTTGATTTCACCCTAAAAATGATTCCCTTTGCTTCAATCACATTCTGTTTCATTTGAAGAGTTAGATGTCTTTCCTTTATTTTGTATTTGATTTTATTTTGCCATGGAAAATATAATGCTCTCTTCATGCATTGTTTCAATAATGAAATGTGTTTAAAGCCGACATTGATTTTTTTTTTCTTGAAATGTGTTGCTATTTCTATTTTCTTTGTGAAAATTAAAAAATATATTGTTGTTTTCATATTTTATGTTTGACTCTTTTAAAAAGCATACATGATGAAAATTCGATGATCACAAACACCCCTAACTCCGTTGCTTTCTCGGAAAGGGATGCTGGACTGCTTTTGTACTTTTTGCGTGTATATGGATTTAATGTTTATTTGATTCATCTCAGTTTTAATCATCATATTTGTAAAATTTTTGGTACTTAATTTTCATTTTTGTTTCCCTTTTCCTAATTGTAAGCAGAAGCTTTCCTTTCGTTTTATTTGTTTAGCTTATTTTATCTTGTCTTTTTATTTTTATTTTATTTTTTTTCAATTGTGGGTACACGTTATGAACTTTGCTAATGTAAAGTAAGGTGTTCAACACACCTTACTTTATTTTTAAGAAATTAACAAAAAATAAAATAAAGGTTTTTTTTATCTTCAAGTTGTTAGTGGCTCCTTGAAGATAAATTAAATAGATTTCAATATGCTTAAAGCAACATGATTGTTTTGAGGTTTCTCTTTTTAAAAAATAATTTGTTAACTTATGGGTCCATGGCCCAAAGCCATTTTCTATAAATTACAAAAATTCAAGATTAGGTTCCAAGAACCCAATTAACATTTTAAGTGGTTCAAGGCCCAAGACCCACTTTAATAAATCTCAAAGATTTAGACTTTGGTTCCAAAAATCCCATTTTTCTCAATAGGGCTCAAAGGGCCGAACTAAATTACTATTTTTCAAACAAGTTTCAAAGGTCCAATACTCATTTAGATTATTTTTCAAGAAGTTTCAAAGGCCCAATTCTATTTGTCTCAAAATGATCATAAAGGCTCAATAGACCATTTTCTTCAAGAGTTTCTAAATGCACTTAATCAATAAAGAGTTTCAAAAACCCATTAAAAAGACAACACTTTTTAGAAATATTCTTAGGCTTTAAGTGGAGGTCCATCTTCCCCTAAAGTCCCAAGTCTCATAAGCTTTTAGTAAAAGTTTATCTTCCTCAAATTCCTAACTTCCATAAACTTTAAATGAGATTCATTCTCCCCTAATATCCCAATCTCATAGGCTTTTAGTAAAAGTTTATCTTTTTCAATGTCCTAATTTTTATATGCTTTTAGTGGAGGTTTATCATCTCCAAATGTTCTAACTCTTTTTCAAAAGGTTTTAAGTGGAGGTTCATCTTCCCCTAATGCCTTAACATCCTTAAGTTAAAGATTATACATCTTACCTAATCAATTTATCAAATTATCCCGAATTACGTTGACTTTTACCCCTTTTGGGGTACATAGGTACTTCGTACCCCACCTATTAAGATAGGTATTGTCATTTCATCTTTTATCTTTTTATCATCGCATTAACAAAAATGAGGTAATTAAAATACATTAAATTTTTAAGTACAAATAATCTATTGTAATCATCCATAGAGATGGACGTTGTGGGATACTTAACAATTTCCCCACGCGTAATTAAACTCACAAACCCTTCCTCTAGTTCCAAGGGTCAGTTCTTTTATTTTTTATTTTTAAGGATCTTAATTATCCTTTTAATTAATTGGTGGTGACTCATTTTTTTTCTCTGCTTTTTCCTTTACATGCCTAAAGTCATAAAATGATGATTTTTTACCAACCGTCACGTTGTGACAAGTGTATCAATGTTAACGGTCATATTCTCTCGGCCACACAGATGACTTAAGTGTCCTCTTACTAGCTAAAGTGGTAGTAGCTGGCATATCAATACTTTCTCCGTCGGTATTGACCTTATCCTCAAGGTCAAATTGTGGGTAAAGGCGACGAAACTCACTTATGTAGATCCACGAGGAATCCTCCAATAGTAAGCCATCCCACTGAACCAGCAACTAAAGTTGATATTTGTTATTAATTTTCACTCTTCGGGGTTCAAAGGACATCCAAAGGAACCACCAAAGGGTGATTGTAAATCAACATAGCTAGAAGAGGAATACCATGTAAGTTGGAATCTTGTCGATAAGCCTTGAGAACAGATACATAGAAGATTGGATAGAGCTTGACATCAGCAGGTAGCTGAATGAGATATGCAACTGGACCTACAACTGAAAATGGGCTATAGTAACATTTAATGAGTTTACTATAGGGCTGCTGAGATAAGTTTGTTTGCCAGGATGGTTGTAATTTAATGAGGACTAGGTTACCCACTTGAAAGTGGTATTTAGTGTAATGGCTATCATAATATTATTTCATACGTTGATGGGAACGACGCAGCAACTCTTTGAGCTCGGCTAACAGCTAAGTTTGCTTTTGAAGCGTTTCTTCAACAGCTTCTATGGTTGTATCTGATGGTGTGCAAGGCAACAGGGGAGGTGGGGGATGACCTTAAACATTCTGAAATGGAGTCATGCAAATGGCGATATGAAATGCAGTGTTATAAGACAATTTAGCCCAAAGCAAATAGCGATACCAATGAGTGGGTTGATCAAAGCTAAAACTTCACAAATACTGCTCCAGAGCTCGATCGGTTACCTCTAACTGACCATCTGTTTGTGGATGGTTGTCACAACGTGACGGCCGGTGAAATAGCCATCATTTTATGACTTTGAGACGTGAGGAAAAACGCAGAGAAAATTTGGAGTCGCCACCAATTAATTAGAAGGATAATTGGGATCCTAAAAAAGAAAGGAAAACTGGCCTTCGGAACCAGAGGAAGGGTTCGGGAGTCTAATTACGCGCAGGGAAGGTGTAAGATACCCTACAACGTCCATCCCTAAGGATGGTTACCCTAAATTGTTTGTGCTTAAAAAATTTTAATGTATTATAATTACCCCATTTTTATTAATAAAATAATAATGAATAAAATAAATAAATAACTAGATCTGCCTTACCAAGTAAGTGCCTACGTACCCCGGGAGGAATCAAGGTCAACGTAGTTCGAAATTGATTGATTAAATTGATTAATTAATTAAAAGGAGTTAGGACATTTAGGGGAAATTAAATTCCACATAAAGCCTAGGGAGTGAATTAAGACTTTGGAGAGAACATATCTCTACTAAAAGCCTGTGAAAACTGAGACTTTGGAAAAATAAAATTTCACTGAAAGTCTACGAAAACTAGAACATTGGGGAGGAGGACCTCCAAAGAATGCCTGTGAGAGTTAGGATCTCGGGGAATATAAAATTCCACTGAAAACCCATAAAAAAAACAGAACTTCAGAGAAGATCAACTTCTACTGAAAGTTCATTAAATGTTGTGTCTATGAAATTTAAGAAAATAATGTTGCGATAAAGGGATTTGAAAGAAATAAGGGTCGAAATGTGATTTTTAGGAAATTTAAGAGTAAAAAGGTAATTCTTGAAAATAATGAGGGCCAAAATGGTATTATCAAAAATGTTGATGACCAAACTTAGATTTTCGAAAGTAATAGGATCAAGTTATAATTTTCAAAAGTATAGAATCAAAGTATAATTCTTAAAAATACAAGGGTTAGAATGTAATTAATGAAAGATTGGGGCCAAGGTGATGTTATTGAGAGATTAGGGAGTCAAAATAATGTTTTCTAAAACATTGGTCTTTAAAAATTAAGTTTAATGGACTTCCGTAAATCTAACGCGCTATTGAACCCTATGGTATTTTAAATGGGCCTTAAACTTATTCGTAAAAGAAAAAAAAAAACCCATTTTGAGATATCATACTTCAATTGGGCCCTTGGAGCCCTCTGGGCCAATCCCCCCTTTTTATTTAGGCAACCGAGCCCTTGGAGCCCGCAAAATGTATTATCATTATTATTATTCTCTCTTTTTTTGGCTTAAAAAAAATAACAAAAGAAAAAGAAGTGAATTGAATACCCAAAGTCAGGTAGTAATAAATCCCTAATGTTCAAGGACATTCCCTATAAAGTGATGATGAGAAACGGAATAGACCCAGGATTAGAAGAGGACTGGAATTTGTATTATCATGCTAATTTATGCTCCTAAATTGACAATCAAAAGATGACAAAATCAAAAAGATGAAAGTTCAGTCAAGAGGATAAGGCCTCGAGCCCAGCAGGCATCTTTGTTTGAGAGTGTACTGAAAATCAAGAGGGAAGACTTTGCTACTTTCCAAAATGCATTCTTCACGATTAAATAAATAAAACTCACGCAGTCTAATTTGCTAGAATCACAGAGACATACACAAAGTGCGAGAAACTGGGATCACATCAAAAATTTTTCTACCAATCATGTACGAGGCTAGCCACTGATCCTAACTGTGCATTCAATTTTGAGAAATGGCAAGTTTGCAATTTCAACCAGAAAAGTTAAGCATGCTTGAAAAGAGAAAAAAAGGTTCAAAATGCAAATCAGTTCTGCTTCGACTGTGAGGATGAGGCTATTTTGAGCCAGAGGTTCAAACACCCAAGATGACACTAACTCTACACTAATCGCATCATTGGCTACGCCATAGAAGTAGAAATGACCCATCCAGAAATCAAAGAGTTCCTTGAGAAACCATAGCCTAAAATCAGTGTCAATGCAGCGCATCTAAGAACTCAAAGTGACAGAGCTAGTTTCTTAAATAAACAGACAAGTTTATACCATCAGGGCATCGAAACAAAGATAATGCACCTCCAGAAATCATTTCAAGATGCCAATTCAACTTAACAAGAATCAGAAATTAAATTGGAATTATGAAATTGTACCATCAAACAGAAGTCCAGGAAATCAACATTCATATCTGTTAAACAGAGAATACCCATTCTAATCAGAAAATAACCTCTTACTTTAACGAAACACCGATTTCGCAGGAGTCACTGCCTTCTTCAACAGCTGCTTGCAGTTCCTCCCGTAATGGCGTACAATTCTTGGACATAAGTTGAGGCTCGTTGCATTTTCAGGCTCAGTTTCTTGCTATAAAAAGCAATAGGATGGAAAGCTTGTACGAGCACAACTCTTATGTTGATCATTGAAGCATATGTTTCAACTACCAAGGGTTGCTCAAAATTAGCCCGTGTTATAGTGCCCTTCAATTGTTGAAATGGTTCATTAGCTACCATCATCTAATCAAAGTCATCCTTCTGTAATAGCAATGGAGACATATCTTCGTATGAAACGTCTGTAGCATCTTGTGAGGCCAAGGAAGCTTTATAGTTGTTTAACAGTGCTAGGAGGTGACCATTGAGTTATAACGTGAAGCTTTTATGCTTTTAGTTCAATGCCTCAAATAGAAACAATATACTCGGGGTATTCGATCTTATCTTTAATAAAACTGACACTTACTCAATTTGGCATACCTTTGATTGTCTTTTAGATATTGAAGAACTTGCGCCAAGTGATTCATATTCTCCTCTTCAGTTTAACTATAGACCAAAATATCGTCAAAAAAGACTATTATAAAACAACTGAGAAATGGTTTGAACATATCATTCATAGTAGCTTGAAAAGTCGATGGCACATTCATCTACCCGAAGGGCATGGCCATATATTCGTAATCCCTGCGTAAGTTCGAATGGTAGTATTATGAACATCGTTAGGTTCCATTCAAATTTGATGGTACCTTGAGCATAGATCAATCTTTGAAAATATCATAACTCTAAATAATTCATCGAACAACTCATCAATGATAGGAATGAGGATGTTGTCAGGTATTGTGATGAGATTAAGTACCCTATAATCAACGCAAAAGCACCATGTCCCGTCCTTCTTCTTCACTAGTAACACTAGGGAGGAATAAGGACTTCGACTTGGACGTATCACTCCACTTTGTAACATTTCCTTTACTAGTTTTTCAAGCTCTGTTTTCTGAAAGTGTGGATACGGATATGGTTTCGAACTAACTGGCTCAGCCCCTGGAGCAATATATATATGATGGTCATGGACTCTCAAATGAGGTAATGATTGGGGCACTTCAAAGACAATTTGGTTCTGAAATATAATGTTTTATAGCTTATGGAATTTGAGTTAATTCATCACGCAACAAGCTAATACTTTGTTTTATAGCAGTTAATTTGAAGCAATATACTATAGCATCCATGACATACATTCTTTGTAATTGATGGCAATGTATGGGTATAAGAGTTAAATGTGCATTACCATGAAGTTCAACTTGTTCACTATCCATTTAAAGGCCATAGTAAGATCTTTATAATCCATTATTTAATTTATTATTGACCCCAACAATTCAAGCCACTGCATACCGAAAGTAATGTCAGCTCACTTTATCGGTAACACATGAACATCTATTGGAAATGGGTGGTTTTGTATTTTAATAGGGAGTTACGAATAATGGCTTGTACATGTTAGAGATTCTTTATTCCCAACGAGCACTGCAAAGTGCTTCGACAGGAAGATTGTGAGCCTTAAATGATGCACTAGTATTTCCTGGATGAAGCTGTGAGTTGATCCTCCACCATTCAAAATTTAGACATCATGTCCAAATATTGTGCTAGTAAATCGCAATGTTCCTGGAAAATGCTGCTCAGTCATTATGTGGATTTAACATAGTACCGTTCTGATTAAGTTTAGGTGTGGGTAGTAATGGAGGATTTGACGATGGCTTAAAATTAGTAATGTGTACTTGTCGATTAGGAGTATTTCTAAACCTAACGTTATTGAATTTATCTTCCATTAACTTAGCCAAATTCACCGCCTACATCAACGATTTCGGTTGTAGAGGTCTTACTTCCCCCCAAATGTCTTATCGTAATCTAGATTCAAAACAACTATGCAAAAATGATGAGGAAACACTAGTGGTTTGGTTCGTTAAAGCTTCATATCTTGCTTGATATGCTACCATTGTAGTGATTTGTATCATCTTGGCCAGTTCTCCTTGGATATCTCGATGTTTTGAGGGACTAAACCTAACTAGCAATGCACGGAGAAATTCTTGCCAAGACTGTATAAGTGCCTTCCTATACATCCATTGAAACCAGTGTAGAGCATCACCGTCCATGTGGAACGACGATATCACAAGCCTCTAATCATCAGGTGTCACATGATAATCAAAAAATTTCTCGGCCTTGAAAATCCAGCTGTGAGGATAATCTTCATTGAACTTCGGTACATCCAGTTTCAAAGATCAAAGTAGTTAAACAAAATTAGTTCCCTCAGCTAGTACTTGCTCTAGTCTGTTCGTCGATAAAGTTGACAATCCATAAACCTCTGTCACCGGATTTTGCATGCTCGGTTCCATTATTCCTTCCATCGAATTCAATTTTAAGTTAATTTCTTTAAGAATACTTCCGAAAGAGTTCAATTGCTCATCATGCATTGCTATCCAATTCAAACAATCCTCTAACATCTATGTTACGCAGGCTCATGATTTATCTGCCATGGATCTCTCATTGAAAGCACCAAATGTTATGAGAGGGAATTGAGCAGAGAAGAAAACAAAGAAGGAGAAGATAGTTGTTGAATTTTCTAGTTACTAGTCTCAATTGTTCAGTTACAATTATAGGAAAAATAGCTAATCCTCTAAGCCACTCAAAACCTAACACTTATCTCAAACTAATTACAGTGTATCAATGTTAACAATTATATTCTCTCAGCCACACAGACGGCTTACGTGTCATCTTACTAGCTGAAGTGGCAACAACTAGTGTATCAAATATGGTCTGGGCCTATGTGAAGCCCAATTGATGTCTGTTAGGAATCAATGCCTAGAACAATGCTCTTGTAGGCTTTTAATTTCTTTACTAGGAGACTGACCACAAGAAAAATTCTATAGGCTTCTTTATTCCTTGCCAACTAGTCATTTCAAGTCTCCAACCCAACCCAATCCAATCTAAGGCTAACTGGGTAATTTGACATTTAAATAAAGAGTAAATTATAGCTACCTCCAAGTATTAATTTGGCTTCTTTGATGATTTGTGGTGTGTATTGGATTAGGTTCATTGAAAGTTTTTAGAAGAAAAATGCATTTAGCATATGTTTTGTTAACAATTTTGCTAATAGATGAAGGTTTATGTATAAATTAAAATTAGAGGAATGTGAGCTTAGGTTTCAAACAATTAAAAATTAATAAAAATTAAACTCATGGGTGGCCATAGTAAGCTTTATCTCTAGTCAATTTAGATTTTGGAAAGAAGTTATTAGATAAACTTAGTTTATTAATTTTTTATAAATTAAACCAATCATATATAAATATATTAAATGTATAATTAATTAAGATTTATCTATGAGATGTTTGTGTTTATTTATAATTGACTTGACTTACACATACTTTATAAATCAAAATTCCCTACAAATTTCTCAAACTTTAGATATTAATTTTGCATATTTCATCCTCCATCAATAAAAAAAAAAAAAATATTGGCCTATGTAAAAAGTGTAAATAAATTATATAAAAAAAAAAAAACTGTTGGGAAGCATAAACCCTTTTCAATGTGGATCCCAAGAAGATAACTGAAAATGTTGAGTGCTTGTTGAGTGTGGGAGAGGAAGATGAAGAAGATGATGCTGAAAGGTTGTTAGGTTAGTTATGGGAATGCCTGAGATAGTTAATGCCATTATGGCAAACCGTGTGGCGCCGCCCAAACAGATGCCCATAACTTCAAGACAAACAACGATTTAATTTTGGTTTAGATGAATTTGGTATTTTTTAAGTTAAATATTGATGGATGGGTGTATTTAAATTTTTTTTATATTTTTGTTTGTATTTTTAAAGTTGTTTGTATTTTTTTTATTTTTTTTACATTTTTTTACTTTATTTTAAAGTATTTTTTATAATTTTTATAATTTTTTTCTTAAATTTTTTTATTCTCTTTTAAAATAAAAAATATAAATATAACTTAATATATACCGATAAATTTTTTAATAATTAATTAAATTATTCATAAATTATTCTATTATGAGAAAGTAAAATTTTAATGCAATGGCAGCTTTATTTATATATAATGTTAAATATGAGTTTGAAGGTAGTTAGAGAATAAACTGAATTAAACTTGAATAGATCTTATAAAAAAAAAGGCCAGATGATTCTTAAGCAACAAAGCAATGATTATTTATCATCTATTTTTCGTGACTTCACTTCCTCTCAGGTTTTTAAAATTAATATTGGCATCTCTTTTAATTTTAATTTATATCAAAATTTGTATTTTATGAACAAAATTATTAAAAAAAACGTACACTAAATGTCCATCTTTTTCTTAAAACTTTTCAATCAGTCTAATTTAATATACCACAAATTATTAAAATATTAAATTGATATTTTTATAAATTTTATAATAAGTAAGGTTAATATAAATATTTTAAAATTAAAAAAGATGTTTGTAGGTTTTATATTACAAAATCTTTAAAAGATGACCATAATTTACCAAAAAAATCATGAATGATATGATTTATTGAGAAATCCTCACATAAATTTAGTTTATACATTTTTTTATAAATGAATTAAGTGTTCATTTATTCTTAAAATATGTGTAGAGCAAGTTGGTCTAAAAATTTCTTATTTATGATGGGAGCAGCTAAAGTCGGCGGCAGGTGAATATGGGCCATGAATGGGTTTCTTTCACTGCCAGAGGCTAGATGGTTTCTTTTAACTGATCCAACAATATATTATTATTTTTTTAAATTCACAATTAAATTAAATAAATTTCTATAATATTTACATGCATTAATATCATAATTTGAATATAACCTTAATAATTGAAAGAGAATATTTAATTCTATCTGATAATTAATAAAAATACCAATTAAAAATATAGTGAAAATGATAACAAAATGAAGGACAAATTTTTTTTTCTTTTATTTGAAAATAAATTTCTTTAAAGGATAGGAGAATTTATGAAATCTTTTAAAATTATAAAATGAATGTATAATCAAATTTATTAATATAAATTATAGACTAAATTATTTCTTTGGTTCTCAATTTGATTATTTAATATGAATTTTATTAATAAAATGGTTTTATCGTTAAAATACTAAATTACATTAGTGATCGTATATGTATTTGATTAAATCATAATGCTCACTAACGGAAGAATCATTTTACTAATAAAATTCACATTAAAAGATTAAACTAAAAAATTTATTTAAAAGACTAAATTAAAATTTTAAATATATTTTAATGACCAAAATAGTAATTTAGTCTAAATTATAAGTCCTATAATGACTAAATTAAAATTTTAAATATCTTTTAATGACAAAAACAATAATTTAGTGTACATTATAAAAGTCCTCTAATGACTAAATTAAAATTTTAAATATCTTTTAATGACAAAAATAGTAATTTAGTTTACATTATAAAAGTCCTATAATACCTTTACATATTGGTGCCACGCTCACATGGCATTAATGTTCACAATTAGATTTAAAAAAATTGAGAACCAGAAGATTTTTGTAAATATGAAACTTTTTTTTTATAACGTAAGATTTCGGTAAATATTATTGTCATATGTTATTTTTGACTTGTTAACTTGATATATATGCAATAATAATCAATTTTCTCAAAATAACTAAATACCTAATCTCACGTTGATTTTTAGTTAAGTAATATTGATTATCAAAAGATTATAATAGAATGGTCTCATGTTATCAAGTTTGAATCTCGTCTTATTATAAAAATAATAAGTTAATATAAGTTTAAATTCTTTCATATTATCTAAAAGTATAATTTTTATAAAGTTATGAAAATCAAATTGTTTAAACTAAAATTAAAATTACAACTTTTATAAATTCAAGGAATAAAAATTATAATTAAGCGAAAAAATTGTTAACAAAATGTTCAAATCCGGTCATAGACCCAATTGTTTATTCCTAATTTCCTATACTCAAACCCAAACGGATAGAATTCACATGTACGATGTACCCATTCAATATAGGGTACCAAGTAATATGAATTCCGTTATTTACATCATGGCCGTCCTTTATTTAAACGGTCAATTAAGCCACGTGGCAATTCAAAAATCTCTCCCATCCCTCATCTCCCTCGCATCGTCTCAGCCTTTTGTCATCGCCGAAATTGCGGGCGAATTTTCTCCAGCGATCAACGACTCAGAGGAAAGGGAGGGCGGTGCAGCAAAGGCAAGAGGTTGTTTACTTTGATCGCTTTTTGAAGACCCACCGACAAAGATTCAAATATTCGTTTCTTTTTCCTTCCTTCTTTCTCTCTTTTCAACAATATACCCAAATTTTGCCCTTACCCAGCTCCGGTTCGTCACAAGAAACTACAATCCACCAAGAGAAAGCGCACGAAGCACAAAATCTCACACAAACGAAAACGTCGGTCATTTCAATCAAAGGGCTAAAGCAAAAATCTTGAACCGGGGGCAAAGATTATTAGAATTAATTACGTGAAGAAATTGATCTTTCAGAATATGAACTCAGCACAAGATTGTCACGAAACTCTTTGATGATTTCTTGTAATCACTACGGTCTGCTGTAATTTTTGAATTTTGTTTTTCTTCTTCTTCACCCAAAAGTTTCCCCTTCTTTATTAGAAATTTCACGGAGAACCTTCTGCGGGAAATAACCCCATGACAGCAGAAGCTCAAGCCGTCTCTCCTTTCAATATGTTTGGAAGAAATGGAAACGCAAGGCATATATCAATTTGTCACCCATATGAGATTAACATATTTAAAAGATCTTTACAAAGAGGAGGGAAGGAGGCAGGAGAAAAACGAAGGAAGAAAGGGAAAAAAATAAAGAATTTCTTTAAATATATTATGTTACAAATAAACGGTCAAAATCATGGTAACTCCATACCAATATGAGTCATCTCATTCTTACTCACATTAATTACTAATTAAATAACGCCGAATTGCCCAAAAAATAGCCACACTAACAAATATGGGTGTCAAGTTACCGTTATAACAAAAACGTGGGAAAGCCGATTATATGGGGAATAGATTTGAGACAAATATCTTCCACATAGGAATCCTTCGTAGCTCTCACTCATCATCAACAAGGGGCCCCAGAACTGGGAATATTTGGGGCCCCGTTAACCCATAGGTTCAGATATGGATTCTCCGTCAAGTTGTCGCGTATTCACATACGTGGCACTCTCCCCTTCGCTCGTAAGTCGTACCTCTTTCAAATAGAATTTGTTAACTTCACTCGTTATATTATATTTTGTGTTTATAAGTTATATTCGAATTCATTAGTATACTATTTATTTTTTATGTTTTTTAATCTTTTACTTTTTTTTGAATTTTTTTATATTCTTTACTTTTTTTGAGTCTTTTGAATTTTTTGTTTAAATTCTTTTAATTCTTTTTTCAAAATAAAAATTATATAAAAAATATTTGAATGTATCAATATATAACTTAACAAGCACATATATTTTTACATAGAAAAATTTTATTTTTTTCTTCAAAATATAGGTTTAATATCAGTTTTTTTAATATTTTTTGTATCAATTGTATCTCTTAAAAGTTCATTGTTATGTTCATATTAATTTATGGAGTTAATTGATACAAAAATTAATTATTAAGAAAATAATTAATAGAATTTTTTTAAATCTAATTAATAACTTTTTATAAGAATTTTTAATTTATTAATTTAAATAAACTGAGTTTACTTTAAAAATTATATTAAAAAAAGCATTGAAATTTTTTATAAGAATAGAAAAAGTAATTTTGATTGTTTTTGACGTTGGAACTGCCAAGTGCGGAACCCCAAACGAAGTGGTTACTGCGTTCGTTAAGCGAAATGGATGGAATG
>JASKGM010083537.1:0-14335 GCA_034509205.1 Ceratonia siliqua | reverse complement strand
ATAAAACTATTTTTTAGAGTTGTTTTCAAAAACTATTTTTAAAAACAATAAAACAAAAACCGTTCCAAACAGCCCATACCTTTTGCTTCAACCTTTGGAAATTTACTTATTTTATTTACTTACCATGACGGGAGAGTTAGCTTATTTATTACCTAAATTTGGTAGTCTCTCTCAGCTGCCTTAAGCATGGTTTATAATCTCATGCAGTAGGTGATTCCATGGAGCAAATATGAAGCTAAGTGTTCTCTTTCGTGCTTCGACGAACAGGCTAAGGGTGTCTTTGGGAGTTTTGAAGGGGAGACCTATTGTTTGTTTCATTAGACTTGTTTCCTACAAAAAGATTTTGTTTTTTGGTTTATTTCAAATCTTTTCCTAAACATCTTAAATACAAAGACTAATACCTGTTATTTAAAATAAGGTGGTGGTCAGTGGAGGTCTGTGGTAGTGATGATGGGCAGTGGTGGTGACAGCAGTGGGTTGAAGTGAAAATTGGATGTTTACTTATTTTTTTCAAAAATGTTTCCTTAAAAAATTGAAGTAAAAATAGACAAAAAATAGATTATTGGAAGATTTTTTCCAATAAGAATTTTTTTTTCTAGCAAAACCAACACAATTTGTTTCTTCCAAAAAAAAAAAAAAGAGCCTAGATAGAATATTTTTTGTCTGTTTTGTTAGATGAAAAGGATGACACAGGTTCACCCAATGTTGATGTCTGATTTCTGTTAACTCTAAAAAAAAACAAGCATGCAATTTGAGACTAGTGTTACCACAGCAAAGAAAAAAGTGAGAATTCTCTAGCAAAATTTTGGGGCTACTTATCAGCTATGATTTATGCTACTAGATCTTGAGCAGTGTATAAAGAATAGATAGTAGGAAGATGAATCCAAGCAATGCTGGGGAAAGGATACAATATTTACTCATCTGGGAGAAGTTTAGATTTGGCGATAAGCAGAATTCAACACAAACTGTTTTACCAAGGTGGGGGAGGGGGGAGGGGGGGGGGTTACAGGTTGGGATAAATCGATGCTAGTGCAAAACTAACACCTGGATAATTGTTTATAGAATGTGTTTTTCATCAATCTAAGTTTATTATTATGTTCAGTATGCATTTCATATTTTAAATAGTGTTAATCAAATAGATGTTAATATTAATCTCTTATAATATTCAAAGCATAATATACGATAATGTAAGACGTACAATGGAGTACAAACTGATTTTTATATATGAAATTTTGAGACATGAAGGGAAATTTTATCCAAAAACAGATTTTGTCAAGTGTTTCCATTAAATTTTATTCAATGCTGTGAAATTGACTTAAAATTAAGCTGGGATCAATAAGCTAGTGAGATATGATGTAATATAAAGTTTTTTCCAATCTCTATTGCAATGACTTCTGAAGATATGAGCTGTCAGCTGGTAAAGTCTGATTTCGGATCTCAATTAATCTCACCTAGGAGACTTGACTTTGAATCTATATAGTTGCAGTCCAACAGAGCAATGTTTTCAAAGATAATGTTAGAGCATCTCTTTCCTCTGATACATTTTGAAGCTTGTTACCTGGCTTATGAGTTATGACTTAATCTAATGCTTGCTGGTTTATGTTCTTACTGCTAACATGATGATTTACTTATGAGTTGACATGTGCTTCATTTCTGCAAATATTTTAGGAACTGTATTGTACATGATGGACAGACCCTTCTGATGAATTCACAATTATAATTTTTTAAAAGTCCATCATTATAATCTTGTAGTTCATTGTCACTAGTATGACACTACTTTTACTGTTTTATGCTATTATAATGAAATTGACCCATACAGGGTTTCAGTCCATACACTACAGAAAATTCTTACTCTCAGATTCCTTTCAGATCTTCCTCCTGACAAGGAGCCCCTTGACTGGAACACAAGGATGAAAATAGCAGCTGGTGCAGCTAAGGGATTGGAATATTTGCATGACAAAGCAAACCCCCCTGTAATATATAGAGATTTAAAATCATCCAACATCCTCCTAGACGAGGGTTTTCACCCCAAGTTATCAGATTTTGGGTTAGCAAAACTTGGTCCCGTTGGTGATAAGACTCATGTATCCACACGAGTAATGGGAACATATGGTTATTGTGCCCCAGAATATGCTATGACTGGCCAACTAACTCTGAAGTCTGACGTCTACAGTTTTGGAGTTGTCTTCCTGGAACTTATCACTGGGCGCAAGGCTATTGATAATACACGTGCACCTGGAGAGCATAATCTTGTTGCATGGGTAAGTATCTGACATAGTCATCTTTGTGTTGCTTTTAAGTCTATTGCGAGGCATTGAACAATGGTTTGGATGTTAATTTTTTGGCCAGTCAGTAATTCAACTTTAAATAAATTTACCCCTCCTATGTTTTTATATCTCTTGGTGAATGGAACTTTGTAGGCACGACCTCTTTTTAAAGACCGTAGGAAGTTCCCCAAAATGGCTGATCCTCTACTTCAAGGCTGTTATCCAATGCGAGGACTCTACCAAGCTCTTGCAGTTGCAGCTATGTGTTTGCAGGAACAAGCTGCCACAAGGCCTCTTATTGGAGATGTTGTGACTGCTCTCACATACCTGGCCTCACAGACATATGACCCAAATGCAACCAGTCAGACTAACCGAGTTGGTCCATCAATCCCTAGGAACAAGGAGGATCGAAGGAGTGTGGCAGATAGCATGGATAGCCCAGATCATGGACGTCATGGCTCTCCTTCTACCCATAAAAACTCACCTGATTTCAGGAAGAGAGATGGTAGGGATCCAAGTGCTGGGACAGACTTAGGCAGGACTGAAACTGGTGGTGGATCGGGGAGAAAATGGGGATTGGATGATGTAGAAAGGCAAGAATCTCAGAGAGACAGCCCTGTAAAAGCTGGAAGAGCTAGGGAAACTCCAAGGAACCGTGACCTAGACAGAGAACGTGCAGTTGCAGAAGCAAAAGTATGGGGTGAAAATTGGAGAGAAAAAAAAACGTCAAATGCAATGGGTAGCTTTGATGCTACAAATGAGTGAACGCACCAGAGCACCAATTCATTTTGCTTTCCCCTACTAGTGAAGAGATGTATGATTGAGTCACAGGAGAGAAATTGGCAGAAGGGTCCTCCTTTAATATTTTGGTTTTCATGTCTATCCTGGGAATAAGCGTCATGGATCTGATTTTGACTGTTCTCCCACATCATTCTGGTAGTTGGTCACACGTGGTGAAAGAAACAGAGATTATAAAAGAATGGGGAGAAAGTAGTGTGGATTGGGGCATTTAAACATAACCATGCTGCAGAATGTTAATGCAACGTGCTCATCTAGATTCATGTTACATGGGGGAGAAAAGGCGTCTAATTTTACCCTCCTCATATTGCTTGTACATGGAGAAGCTTAGTGGATTTGGTGTGGGTGTCATTGCTGTTACATGTAATCGTACAGTCTGTTGTATGTCTGAGCCTCGTGTTTTTGGCTTATACAAGAAGATTTATTATATTATACTCCGCATGATACCTCTTGCCCGTTCACTGATGATTGACCAAAGCATTGACGAAACTAGAAAAAATGAGTAAAATAGTATACATTTAAAAAATCAAATTAGTAATATGAAATTTTAGATAATTATATTACATGTACATATAAAATGTATATTATATGTACATATAAAAAATTGAGGCGTGATTGCTCTTAATTCACGTTATTTAGGTTCGTCCTTCCATTGAATTGTATTAAATAGTTAGTGACTAAAGATATTTATTGATTGAATAAATGTGGCTTTGCTCACAACTATTTTTTTTTTTTTTTGTACTGTAAAGGTATCATTTGGTCAATTTGTGTCAATCTATACTAAGTTCCATCGGAATAGGCTCAACTAATATAAATCAGTGTTGGGTGTATGCATTATCACAATTAGAAATGAACATTATGGTCAATGAACCCTTGATAATGAAGTCGTAAAGGTTGTGAATTTGAATGAGTTTCAGTTGAAACCAAATGAATTCAAAAAAAAAAAAGTGAACATTATGGAATCGCGTCATTAAGAAAGCTAGGTTGATGTAACGATAACTATCAAAGTTCCCACAATCATAGAATGAAGCAACGGGAAAGCACACCTCTTGTTTCTTCTGTTTGGTAGGCGTCTAATAGTTAATCTAAGAATTTAGATCCAATGATGTTATTAAATGCAACAATGACTCATATTTTATTTATTTATTTTTTCACAATTTAATTACATATAATCTATCCTGACTGTCCAAAAATAAATAAATGACTATGATTTAACAAAATTCTATTATGTTACTTGGGAAAACCAAGTAACACGAAATTCATATCCTTAATCTAGCTTCACATTTTGGTACAGTAATGTTAAGTTCAAGTTATTCGGTCCAGGGCTCCTACCGAAAGAGGCCCAAAGTTTCTCCATTGTTACGTATGATTTGGTAAGTATATTTAAACAGTTAAATAAAACTGTTGGTATATACCTTTATTGACTTTGGACATGAAATATCTTGTTCTTAATAGAAGTATAAATTTCGCAAAGGAAAAGTTAAAATACTCTATTTATTAGACTGACTCAATGGATCATGGATTATAATAATTTGAATAAAAATGTCATTTGAAAGTACCTTTTAACCAACAGAAATTAGAATTCACTCTGAAGACAACAAACGAGCTTGAACTGGCGTTAAAAAAATGGATTTACTGCTCATGCATAGATTTTGTAGAACACTAGTTTTATGGATAATTAATTGGAATGAAAATCAAAGAACAAGCAAAAGCACAAGTGCAAGACTAATGCCTGATTAATGTCTATTTCAGGACAAGTTAAAGCAAATGTTAACATATTTATAAATTCATTGAACCGGCTGTTAAAATAAAAAGCAATATTCAATCTAATGCGGATCTGTTAGTAGATTTACAAAATCACTTTCAACGTCCATATATCATGTTAATCTTCCCTAACTACTCTGTCAAACTGTTATATTTAGGACCTAAATTAAAAAAAGGGGGTTTGTACCACAGCACTTTGGAAGGCAAACCTGACCGTCAGTTCATGTCAACTGGGCCACGTCAAAATAACCAAGGCTTTTGGAAACCAACCCACCCCTCCCTTACCCTGGGTAACTTCGCACCGCATACGTACATTTATTTTCTCCTCTTCCCCTGCCACAATAGCATGGTTAACTTCAGTATATGCACAACCAGAAATGACTAAAATTCATACTCTGCAAAGAGAATAAGCATACCGAGCTAACATAGTCATCCAAAGTTAACTGCTTGCGCTTCTTCAGAGATGGACTCCCCGTCTGTCTGGCCAAGGCAGCCTGTTTTGATGGGATCATGCTCTGAAAGATTTTTCAATCTATGTTCAGCAACCAAACTATATTATTACAAAGGAAACCAGTTTATCTGGCTTTTCTTGTCATCATTTTATAAGATGGGGGAAAGACCCGGGAGGGGAGGGGGGGGGGGGGGCGCAAACCTTAGCAAGTTTCTTCTCTTTACGAGCTTGTCTCTCCCTCTCATCATATTCTTGGTTTTCCTTCTCCACCAACCTAATGAGGGTGTCACATCTCCTTACAAGTTCCGGTGTTGTGCGAGACTTGACAAACCAATCAAAACGAAATAAAGGTGATGTACGAAATGCTGCTTTCAAATCATCCCAATTTCCATAGCCAAGTTTATGAACCATATCTGCAAATTTTGTAGCAAAGTCTAATAACTACAGGGTCTGGCCATAAGAAAGAAAATTAAATAATTCTTAGATATAAAGAAAAATAAAGCTCAAACCATAAATCTCTCACATTCTTCATTGTATAACTTCCCTTTGTTTTGCCCATATTGTATCTTCAACTCTAGCCATGGATTCTTATACCGGTCCAACTTCTTCCCAATAGCTTTCATGATCTCATCTTTCCGAGAAATTCTAGACTCCCCTCTTTCAATGTTCTTAATAATTCTATCATAATCTGCAAAGTACAAAATTTAGTCAAAGTCCAAAACTTATATTTTAGAAATTATAACCAGAAATTAATTTCAAGATCAAGGTGACAAAATATATGAAACCAGGCCGAAACTGTGCTGTAGCTTAGTTCAATAGACACTAATTTCAGTCCATATCAACCGCTTCAAGTTATTGGCTATATAAAGAACAAATAAATTGACTTTGACCAAAAAGTTTACTGTGAATTACAAATATAAACACACATTCGGCATCTGACAAGTATGTTACAGAAACAAAGAGGTAGTTCATATTAATTTTACAAATAATTTCATGTTAAAAATACTATTAAAAGATTCATATTTTCCACGTTGGCTGTAACTTACCATTTAATTCCTTGTATCTTTCTTTGAAGACCTTAGCATATCTTTCAACTTCTTCCTGTGTTTTTCCTTCCATCTCAGAAGCAATACTCCTTATATTATTTCGGCCATACTTTTCACAGGCCCTAATGAAAGTATTAAAATCCCTCCAACTCCATGAAGAAAATCCCTATATTCACCAAATAACCAAGTTAAAATACGGAGACCCAAACGAAAATCCATTTTATTGAAAAAATCCACTCACCTCCTCCAGCAGGTGCTCCTTTTCTTCTAGCTCTTCAGCAGTCAATGGATCTCCCACCTCTAGACATTCAGCATGTCCATAAGAATTTATTTGGAAATGGCAAAGACTAATCTAGAGAATACTGATGTACCTTCTGGTTCATCAACATCTATAGAGTCCTTTAACTGATTCTTCTGATGTGTTTGCTGAAATTTCATTAAATAACATAAGTAACACACTACCCAAAAGATATACATAAGGAAGTCCTTGTTACCCAATACCCACCATGAGATAGCGTACTTCCTTTTCATACAGCTCACTCAACCTTTGCGTGTTGAAGAACTGGAAATCATGCCTGTAGGCAGGAAAGCAATAAATTGTCATAACATAAGCCCTATGCTAAGAAGAAAACATGTTTCACAAGATACTTACAACTGAGGCATCCTAGGAATACGGGGCTCTTTCGGTTTAGTAGGACCGCCTTGGCGCATTGTTTGCTTGAAATATTCAGACTCTGAGTAACTGAGTAAGAAGCAAAATTTGAAAAACAAACCAATTCATACTTCATATCAAAAACATGACTGAATAATTCCAAAATGTAAAATGAAAATGGCGATATTTACTTGCGCTTCCGTTCTCTTTTTGGTGGCTCGATCCAGTTTTCACTAACAATTTTTTTGAAATCAAATTTGCTCTCATCCTACAGATAACAAAAATGAAGACATCATAACAGAAATCCTTGAAACATTGAAAATGCAAAAGCCAATCATAGTTACTATTATAAACAGAGAATCCCATATTGCCTCTTAAATTTCAAATAATACATCAATAATAGTGCCACAAATGGTAAACCACCAATTTGTCTCCTTTCTAGAAAAATGTAGAGGGTGTTGGAGATGCCAAAAATAACCACAAACTCCAAACTCTAATCAAACCTTCATATCTTAAAAACTAACAATAAAATTTTTGTCAAAAATGAGAATGTAGAAAAGTCTCTTAACACGTGCACAAGTTTATGCCAAGATGGTAGTAGTTGTCAAAGACAACACAAACTGTTATCTCTACTTATCTCTACCTTCTCGTCATCAAAATCATACAACTCAGCAGCTGCACAGGGGAAAACAAATCAATATTAGCAACTCAAAATTTAAAAAACAAAGTGAAAAAGAAAAATCAAAATATTCATCTGTACCAAAAACGTATTTGCACATGTTATATAAATGAAATTGCACTACTAAACATTGAGAATAGAAACTCATTAGTAGCATTTCAAACCCGTTTTAATGAATGGAACAAGCAAAAATATCAACACATCAATTATTTCACTTTTTTTTATCACAAAAGGGGGAGGCCAAATAAGGCAATATTAGCAACTCGAAATTTAAAAAACAAAGTGAAAAAGAAAAATCAAAATATTCATCTGTACCAAAAACGTTGATTATTTGCACGTTATATAAATGAAATTGCACTACTAAACATTGAGAATAGAAACTAATTAGTAGCATTTCAAACCCGTTTGAATGAATGGAACAAGCAAAAATATCAACACATCAATTATTTCACTTTTTTTTATCACAAAAGGGGGAGGCCAAATAAGGCTTCACTTTGGCAATAAAAACCATCTGGATTTTACATCTATTAAATGAAAGGCAAAAAACTGACCAAAACGAAGAAAAAAAAAGGGGAAGGATATACAGGAGTTAAAACAACACAACAGATTCAACTAGAGAAAGATCAAGCCATTAATAATTGCAAGCTAGAACTCAGGCATATATTACATACTGTCATCCATCTTAAATTTGATAGCATCTTCCGTAAATTTCTTCATCTTGGCATCAAGTTCAGCTGTTGCTTCCTCTCCTTTAGCAATAATCCTGTCAATATCCTCATCTGTAATTGTACTATCCTTAGAACTGAAAACCATTTCAGCGCCAAATCTGACCATTTGAAGCAGTTCATCTTTATTTACAGCTGCACAAATAAACCAATTGAACCATATTAAACCATCCACGCATTTGGCAGGAAAGAATCGAGAGAATTCATCCTGAAATTCCTTACTCTTCTGCTCCGCCAATCGCCCTTGCTGAATAACCAGAGCATCAAGGGCAAGCTTTTTGTAAGCCCTTTCAATGACTTTTTCCTCAATCGTATACTGCTCCATTTGCATAATGGAATAAGATATTTAACATAAATAAAAATGCAGTTAATGACAAAAAAAAAAAAAAAAGATTCCAAACCTCAGTGCAGAATCGGAAAACTTGAACTTCTTTCTTTTGACCAATCCTATGAGCACGGTCCTGAGCCTGCAAGTCAACTTGTGGGTTCCTGTAATAAAAGTACCAACCATCAGCAAAGAAAAAGTTTATGGTAGATACAAACATAAAAAAACTGCAGGCAGGATCTTTTGAAATCATACTCACCAGTCACTATCATAAAGGATGAAGTGGCAAGATTAATGCCAAGACCTCCAGCCCGAGTGGATAGCAAGAAGATAAATTTCTCACTTCCTGGTTTGTTAAAAGCATCAATGGAAGCATCACGATCTTCTCCACCAGTATTACCATCAATGCGACAATATTGATATCCACAAAACATCAAATAATCTTCAAGTATGTCTAGCAGCCTAGTCATCTGGAAAAAATAAAGCCACAAAGAAGGTTAGCAATAATAACAGCCAGGAAAAAGATAAAAACAATTAAAATAAAAAGAGAACATCAAATCAGAAGGCAGCAAAAACGATAACATATACACAGGTTGCACAATTCAAGGCAATTTATATTATGTGAAAAAGTCAAAATTTGACAGAACTAACCTGTGAAAATATAAGGACCCTAGAATCACGCTCTTTTAATTTAGGAAGTAATTTATCCAAAAGAACCATTTTACCTGTATATAGATTATTTATTTTAAAACATGAAATAGTTCCAGAACTTTTAGATTAGCCAAAACAACTTCTGAAGTATCTCTTAATATAAGTCAAAATTACCAGCATTTGTAATGAGATGCTCTCCTGTTGTATAGGGTGGACCAGGTTCAGCACCTTGGAAAAGATATGGGTGATTACAACATTTACGCAGTTGCATTGCTATATTTAGGAGACGCTTCCGTTCTCCACCAGCATTGACAACCTCAAGATCCTTCTGCAGTAATGCCTTATAGTACTGTTTCTGCATTTGCGACATGCCTACTTTAAGAATGGTTTCCTTTTTGGGTGGCAAACCTTTCTCAACATCTGACTTCAACCTTCGAAGGAGAAATGGCCGTAGGACCTTAATATTTACAGAAGATTAAATTATCAACTATGAATCAGATTTCCAAACAAGACCATCTCTGCAATCAAAGAAGGTTCTAGGCTTACCTTGTGCAGTTGTTGAACAACCTCCTGCTGGTCATTTTCACCAGAGATTTGAAACCATTCATCAAAAGTTTCAGAAGAACTAAAAATTTCTGGAAGAAGAAAGTTGAGAAGAGACCAGAGTTCGTGAAGATTGTTCTGCACCATAAGAGTTAAGAAACCTTGGTAAATACTAAAAAATAGTGCGATATATTCAGACAAATTCAAAATTTGAACAAGGCAGAATCTAAGCATATAGTTAATACAACAAATTTAATCAAAATTAAGTAATTTATCATCTAACACTTCATGCCTGCTCATTAACCACAATTCAACAATTCAGATAAATTCTCAACAGAAACGCATAATGGTTAACTCCATATTTAATAAAAAAAATTTAGTAAGAACATACTAAATATGCCCCAAAATCAGAGGTCATTGTCTCTTATATATTCTTTCCTCTTTATATTACCTACCAACTTATACAGTCATACCCACCTCCCTTTTAAAATAAGAAATAAGTTACTATCACAAACATGACATAGCATGCTCAACTGATATCTTACCTGGGACCTATTAGTATTAATGAAGAACAGATAAACCAGTCAAGTTTAGAGATTCAACTACACCCTGGCCTCTAACATTACAAACATATAGTACAGAATCTGTCACATGATAATTTGCCAAACTTGTTACTGATGAGATAAAATGAATCAAATTAAGAAAATTAGCAAAGCACATTTTATGCTCATAGGAAAATTACAAATTATATGAGATCCTGTGCCAGCATCCTGTGGATAATAAACAATAAGTCATACCTGAAGTGGTGTACCAGTGATAAGAAGGCGATAGTTTGTATTGTAGAGCCTCATCGTTTTGGAAAGGAGTGAATTTTCATTCTTGATACGATGGGCTTCATCAATAATTATGTAGCGCCAACTAAAACGACGCAAAGCAGTCTTCTCCTTGATTGCCATTTCAAAACTTGTAACACATACATCAAACTTCCCAGCAACTAATAAATCCTCTCTTATATGTCTCTGCAGAGATTAAAACCATAACAAGAAAAAAGTGTTAAAACTAAGTATTAATTGAAACATTGACCAAAATAAGTCAATCAAGCAAAGCTGGTCTTACCCTTTCATCAGGATTCCCAAGGAACTTTACAGCCCGTAAAACAGGACAAAAGCGCCGAATCTCATTCATC
Source organism: Ceratonia siliqua (assembly GCA_034509205.1). NCBI lineage: Eukaryota > Viridiplantae > Streptophyta > Magnoliopsida > Fabales > Fabaceae > Ceratonia > Ceratonia siliqua. Next base: position 3,248 of record JASKGM010083537.1, on the reverse strand, counting down.
CAATTTCCAAGAGTAGATTTTGGAGCAACCACCATATGAGGGCCTGTTATTCCTCTAAACTCATGCAAATAGCCCAATAAGGAGATAGTTTGCAATGTTTTACCAAGGCCCTGGAAATCACCAATTTATTTATGTATGATGCCTAATCTAAATCAACTCATACTTTATCAAACTACACAACATATAGTAATTATGGTTGCATGCAATTAATTAATATGAGGAATGTCTCAAAGGGATGGTAGTTTGCAATGTTTTACCAAGCCCCTGGAAATCACCAATTTCTTTATGCACGAGGCCTAATCTAAATCAACTCATACTTGATCAAATTACACATCATAAAGTAATTATGTTTGCACGCAGTTTATTAATACGAGGCATATCTCAAAGGGAACCATCAATTGCATACCATCTCATCCGCCAGAATACCATTTATACCATTCTCATACAATCGTATAAGCCAGTTTAGGCCAGCAAGTTGGTAATCCCTTAACTTCCCTTGTATACCTGTTAAATAGCATTAAAAAGCAATTCACGTTCGAGTGAAGCAAAAGCTGCAAAACAAAAAAGATTTTGACTATGCATGAAAAGCCTCCTCATATAAGATTAACAATCCAAAATACAAAATACTAAAGGCAAATATTTTTGTAAAACAATTTTTAAAAATATTTTTTGAAGAGTAAAATAAAAAAAATTGGTTGGATAATTTGTTCTGAAAACAATTTTGAAAGTTATAAAAAAATCAAATGTGTTTGGATGATTTATTTTTAAAACAAGTTTTTTCCACTGAACCAACACTATCTTCCTCATTCAATTGGTTATAAGATGTTGAAAGTCAATGCAAAATCATCAAACGGCAATTCTTATCCAATAGCTCAAGCTTTGGGATTGTCAAGGCTAGGGTTTTCAGAGAAAAATAAAAAATAAATGGGCCCAACCTTGGCACAATGAAACATTTAAAAAAAAATACTAAGAATTTGCAAAAGAGACAAAATTAAGAATTTCTTAAAATATAATACACACTTTTTGACACATCAAAATATCTTTAAACATATGAATCTATTTGGGCTTCAATTTAATTGAGGCCCAAATTACATTTTTGGGCCTGACTTGATTAGGTTGAGTGGACAGTCCGACCAGTAATCAAGTCTACTCACTACAAAAGTGTTTGGGTACATGAAGGAGAAGGGTTTAAAAAAAAAATTAACTCTTGAAGCATGATAGTCTTATATTTACTAAAATGTCAATAATGAATCTATTTAATTACAAAACTGTCACAATCAAAACAAGTCTTCTCAAAACACCTGTTTGGTTAGTGTTCTTGAGAACAAATTTAAAACAAAAAACAATAAAATGGTGTTTTTGACGAGTGTATTTATCAATTATCTAAATTTGTTTTATAAACAGAAAAGTGGAAACTACTCCAACATGATTTTAAAAATAATGTTTTGAGAATAATTGTTTTCAATGTGACAATTTTGTAATTAGATAGATTCGTTAATGGCATTTTAGTAAATATAAAACTACCATACTTTAACAGTTAAAAAAATTTTTAAAAAAAACTTACTTTTGCAGTGAGTAGACCTAATTATGAATTGGGTTGCCTGCCCAATCTAGCCAGGCTGAAAACAATATAATTTGGGCCTTAAAATTGAAGCGCGATGATTAAATTCAGGCTATAGGGTTGGGATTGGGCTTTAAAAATGAAAATGGGCCTAGGTTCAACGTGTTTCAAAACTTTCCTTTATATTAGAAATATAAATATAAACTTTATTCATTTTTAAATGTAAAATATATATCATCTCAGTTTTTAAGATATTTTACTGTTCAAAAAGTGTGTTTTTTAAAAAATTAACTTTTCTCTCTCTCTTTTTGGTTTTTAGAATTAATTTAAAATGTAAAAAAAAAAAAAAAAAAAAATTGGGCTTAGAGCCAGGCTTGGCCCCAGATACCTAGGCCAGAATGTTTTTAATTTGTTCTTTGAAAAGCATGCCCAGGGTTGAACTATTAGATATAAATGGGTGCTTGATGGTTCAAGGATTTGCATTGGCTTTTAACATCTTATAACAAATTGAATGAAAAATATACTTTTGGTTTAATGGAAAAACTTGTTTTAAAAATAAATCACTCAAATGCATTTTCTGTTTTTTAACTCAGAATAGTTTTCAGAAGAAATAATGCAAACAAAGTTTCTGCTTTTGTTTTCAAGACTAGTTTTAAAAAACAAAAAATTACAACAATTTTCAAAAACAATAAATTATTCGAATCCATTTTTCTGTTTTAAAAAAAATAACTTAGAAAACTGTTTTGAAAACAGACCTCTCAAAAGCACTAGTTCCAAACATGTTTATTGCCTATTTGTTTTCAAAAAAAAAAAAAAAACTGACCTCAAAAATAGTAACCAAACATGCCCTTAATTTAAGAACAATCCATCAGACATCAACTGGCAAGATGTTGACACAACAAGGAAGCACATAGAGGGAAGTATGATTTTAGTGCAAGAGAGATGAAGGTTCTAGCATGCATTCAAATCCAGAATAAAGAAGGTAGCCCCTATGAGATATTAAACAACCAAAATTTAAATTTTTTACCACGAGAATAAGAATCAAACCAAAACTCTGTAATCAGTTTGCTGTTTGCCATATCTAAAAGTTCTCTGGAACTTTATTCAATTAATGCATTCTTAACCAACCATTATGAGTTATGACAAGATCACACAATTCCCAATTTCTACACTGAGAGGAAAAGGGAAGGACAACAATGAGAGCAAACTGCAAGAAACAGCTAGATTGGTCCCAATATGCAAGAACATGTAGACACAGAAAAAAGGAGAAGAAGCACAACCACGAAATGCAAGAAACTGAGGAATGGAGCCCTGTACTAATGGACGCATACATCAACAGTTTAACATACAAAGTAAGAACAATTACATGACGGTTGTGTCACCAGCCGTGTGTTTCCAGCTAATCCATCTTCTTCTTCTTTAAGGTATTCTTCATCTTCCTCTTCTTCAGTCACTTTTGATGCATGGCGACCCCTATAATAGACAACCTTAATAGCACAATAAGTTTTTTGAAAAAAAAAAATCACATAGTCAAGATCAAATCAGTCACAGCTCGTTCATGCCTGTTTGAACACCCCTTAGAAATTTGGAGGCGCAAAGAAGTGTTCTCCTGTTAGACCCCCAATTAACAAGGTTTACTCTAGAAGAGATAAGGATCCCTCGGCCAAGCTGAATTCGGGGGTCAAAC
>JASKGM010083484.1:0-14339 GCA_034509205.1 Ceratonia siliqua | reverse complement strand
ATATCTTTAAAGTTAGATAATAAGATTAAATTTGTCATTATTATTTTTATATTACTATTTTAATTTTTTTCTCCTTTTTTTTTAAGAGATAATGAATAATTAGTCAATATTATTCTTATGTTTTTGTAAGAGATAGTAGATAATTAAAATTAAATTAAATTTTTGCTTAAAAAATAAGTTGACATGCACCTTAATGCATTAATGCATGTCAAGACACTAATTAATATATATGACTTTGGAGACTTCACTATCCATGTCAAATTAATTATTATTATTTTTATATTGCATATCTGTTTTCTTTTTCTTTTAAAGGATAGTAAAATAATGGATAGTTAAAACTTAAAAAATTTTAAATGATTATTTTATTATTTTTTAAAAATTAATGATTAAAATATAAATTAACATATGTGCTAATAAACGTTAAGATACTAATTTTAAATTAATTAAGTAAATCAAAAGTGTCTATTTATTACAACTCTTGATCCTGAAATTAAAATATATGACCACACCATGAAATACACTAATAGCCTCCTCTCATTTAACCATAAAATATAAAGAAGGAATCAATCAACTACAGTAGGCAGTAAATGTGTCAATTAAGACTAACCCCGCTCATCAAGGGCCGACCCTTGATGCACCGGGCCAAAAAAGCTATTTTTCTAAAAGAGCCTCTAAAATATAACCTGTCATTAATCCTATAGAGTTACAACTAAATGAGTTTTAACGGGTCAGCATATGAAAAAATTTAAAAGATAAAATATTATAGAATTTCATAACAAAATAAAACATAAACTATCAATCAATCATTCTCAATAATTATGTAAAATTTTTATATATAACAAAACACTATCATAGAGTTAATCTTCACAAAGACAATAGCATGAAATTAAAATCAAGATAGTCAATCAATCATCCTCGATAATTATATTTGAATATTGCTTAGATAAATTTGGTGCAATTATTGAGTTGTAATCTTCTTCTTTATATACAAAGCATAGAAACATAAAAACTTTAAAAAAAAGGTTTGAGTGTAAAAGAAAAAAAGGTTTAACCAGGTCCGTTAAGGCCTAACCAAGCTAAAAATGGCCCTAATTTTTTAAGGTTTTTTTTTTTAATCAAAAATCGCCCTAACCCTTCAAGTTGACCCACCATGATTAACCCTAACTGACACCCTAGTTGGCAGTAGCGACACTTACTCCAATCTTAAATATAAAAAAAAAATGTAGTTGTCATTAAGAAAACCTAAGAAAAACGAAAAATACTGAAGTTGAATTGGTTCTGGCCAGGGAGGATGGGGTCTTTAATTTACTACACTCTACACAGTCCTTGACCAGTGGATAACTGCATCTATGATTCTATATATATAGGTTGATTTTATGGGACGAGTGACTTATTATTAGAGGTTAGAGGAGTAATTTATAGTCGTTGGATTAAAATGGATGGCTCAAATTAAAATTCTCATTAAGAATCACATGAGTAGCACATACATTTTTAATGAATGATCATATAACTAGCATATGTTTTATTAATGAATGTTTTAATCTTAGATATACATTTTTTATCTAACGGTCATGCTTTGTTCCTCTCACCTCTCATAATAAGTTACTCATATATATATATATATATATATATATATCAGGGATGCAAGATTGAATCGAAGAATTAAAGAACATGAAAGTACTATAGAAAATATTGTAGTGCATAAAAACAACATATTACAAAATATTGTAAAAATAAGGTACTTACAAATTAATGTGAACGATTACAAACTGGTAAAGAAAAGACGAAAAGCTTTGAGATATTATAAGCAAGTGTTTACAAAAGCTATTTTCTTTCTCAAAGGAACTCTGCCTTAAGTATGGTAAGAATGGCCTTTAATAGACCTAAAGGAGCGGACTTCAAACATTTGGAATCCGAGCGAATTTCAAACTAGTTTAAATCCGGAACAGTATTGTGATGAGTCATTGACGGTGTTGTCTACTTGTTGTCATGAGAAACCTTTACTTTAATAAAGGTTTGGTGTTATTGTCTTGTAGTGGTTACTTTCGATGCCACTATCTATGGGAATCTTTACTTTAATAAAGATTGTCAATAATTCTTGCCTACTGAGTCTTGTCTGTCACCTAGTTAAACTGTAAAAGATTTGTTAGGTGAGTTGGATCCAGATCAATGCCGAAATAGTTATCTTCGTTGAGAGGAGTAAAATATGAAGTGGCATCATCTTGTTCTTCATCTTCAACAGAAGTTGCTCTATCAGAGAGAGCTCACAACTTTTGTGAGAACTTTTCTTCAGATATAGCTGCTATAAGGCTAGCTATGATATGAGGTTTTGTTGTTAAGAATTGGCTTTCTTGTTGTTAGATAGCCTTGTTGACATGTTGTTTGTTATTATGAAACCATTTGTTAATAGTTGCCTCATCTATAAGGCGGAGGTTAAACTTTGTCCACCATTTAACATTAATATCTCTTCATATCCAAGGGAGATGAGGAAAAGATAGTTTTGAGACGAAAGTGTATTGCCATATCATGATCCATGAAATATCAAATTTGATCATGAAATGAAACAATCTACTTCCTTCAGGGAATTTTGTCTTGCTTTTGAATAATTGATAAGAGTCCAAAACTGGTTGTGGTAACAAATGTATTATTGGTCCAAAGATAAAAAACCATTCAATGAACCATTGGGGAAATGTGATAATTCCTTTCTTAAACCATATGAACCACGAATGGGTCACTGGTATAATAAAGATCATATTGTACCAGGCATTTTGATAATCTTGATAATTAAAATATTGAGGTTTAAACTTTTTAGCGAAGCTTTGGTGGGTATGTATTGACATTTTCCATTGCGATGAAGTGAGAATCTTGTTTATTTTTAGTTTTGAGTATGAAATCCGTTGGGGATTCTGTTCATCAAACTAATGAGTTTTGGTAACTGAATCAGTGTCTACTACAATAAACTCATATAATAGTCTATTCTTGTCTTGTGATTCGGGCATGAAATGTCAGTCAGGGGAGGGGAATACTTTCAAAACTATCCCTTGTGGAGAGGATTTTGCTTGAGTTTTGTATTTTGGTTCTATGTAGAATAGGGGAATATTAAGGTTTTTTCTGAGGTAGTCTCTTTCTCCTTTGGAAATTGTTTAGTTGAAAGGTTTGGTTTGAGAAGGTAAACTAGGCTGAACTATTTGGTTCAAGGCTTGCTCATAAGTTAAGGGAGCAAACTTGTTGTGAGCTAAGACAGGAGTGGTTGGTTTGGTTTGTTGTGAGGTAGAAGGCCTAATGCCCCGAGATCTTGTAACCGATGACAGTGGTATAAATATTATACCATAGAAATCTTTTGTAATTTCTTGGCCTTTGCTTTTACCTTTAGAGGTGAATGACATCTCACTTCTCACTCTTTCCCTGTAGAAATTATCTCATAAGAAAGTCAGATAAAGCATTTTTTCAACTTTAATATGTTTTATCTTAAAATCAAAACAAGATAAAATTGATTGCCATCTAGTAAAGATGTGTTTTGAAACTAAAATTTGAATATCTTTTTGTAAAACACTTTTTGTTGCTTTGCAATCAGTTTTGAGCAAAAAAATTTGTTGAATAAATCATCTTGAAATTTGGTAATGCATAACATTATCGATAAAATCTCATTTTTGATTGTAGAATACTTTTGTTGAGATTCTGTCCATGTTCCTGAATAGTATCGAACAATTTGTTCTTTTATAGACTCGGGAAAAACCTGTTTAAGGATTCTTCCATATCCTATGTTTGAAGCATTGGTTTCTACTATCATATTAGCTCTTGGGTATGGTAATCCTAGATAAGGTAAAGTCTTGACTTTATTCTTAAGGTCTTTAACTATGGTTGTCATCTAGCCATTCCATGGAGGCAAACTCTTCTTAAGTCTAGTAAATAAAGGACTACATATTGTTCTAAGGTTTGGTATAAAATCTACTACATAATTAAGATATCATAAAAATCTTTGAAACTACGTTTTTTCCTTGATTTCATTTGGGAATTTCTTTGTGAATTCTATTGTTCTACAAATGGGAGTTATTGTCCCTTTATGTATTTAAATCCTAAAAATCTAATTTTTTATGAAAAAGTTTCATTTTCTTGGCTGAGACTACCAATATGCCTTGCTTAATGATATTGTAAAATTGATTAAGATGACTAAAGTGTTGTTCTATGGAATTAGAGAATCTTAGAACATTATCTAAACAAACTATGGCAAATTTGGTATATGGATTGAATATATCATTCATAATATTTTGAAATTATAAAGAGGCATTTTTTAGTTCAAAGGGCATTACATTATTCCATTCATAATGTAGTTTTGTATTTGTCTTCTTCCACTACCTGTATTTGGTAGTATCTTGATTTCATATCAAATTTTAAAAATATTTAAGTGTTTCATATTCTACTAATAAGGTCTTTTTTGTTTGGCATTCGGTATTTAATCCATTTGAGGACTTTATTGAGGGGTTTATAGTTAATTACCATCCTAGGTGCTCCTCTTTCTATTTCAGCATAGTTCCTAACATAGAAGGCATGCAGGGCAACTCTAAGGCGATTTACTTAGTCTAATTAATTTCTTATCTAAGTATTATTGTACTTCCATTTTGTAATATTCTAAGGCTTCTTCATTCATTTGTATAGGTCTAGCTTTTGTAGGTATGTTCTTTTCATCAAAGTCTTTCTCATATGATAAAGATACTACATATTTCTTTCTTATCCAAAAAGCATTTGGGTGTTCAGCACATAATTATTTTTCAAACTTTTGTTGTAATTGTTTTTTTCTTTCTTGTATCTGTGGTTTATTAATTTAATCTTCTATTCTTTTATAATGTTCTTCTCTATTGAGTGACTTAATATGGTTTTTCTCTCTTTTAATTAGGTTGATTTGTGAAATAGCTAAGTTTTGTAGAAGGTTTATATCTCTAATATATGGTTTTTTGATGAATTCAAGACATATATTTTTTCTTAAGGCTGTTATTGCAATTCCTTATGTTGTCACTTGGAATGGATATATTGTTGTCAAACAGGGTGTTCCTAAAATTATGGGTTCATTTAAATTTTTTACTAAAACAAATGTTGTCTTAAAACATGTCTTGTTATTACAGATATGGGCTTTGATAAGCTTGTAGTTTATCTATAGTTTGGTTCCATTGACACTACTTAATTATTCTTTGGTTTTTTTCATAATACCATATGGGGATCAACCCTTCTTGTATGCAATTTATAATAGCTCTTGAGTCAAATAAGGCTATTGTTTCTATGGTATATTCGTTGTTAATGACTAATTTAATAGGGCAGTACCATTTTGGTATTTGTACTTTTGAAATTATGTTTATATAATTTTGTTTTGATTCTTCTAAGTGGTTGTCTTTTTCTATTAGTACATTTTTTCCTTTTTTACTGCTTTCTGATTTCTCCTCTTATTTATTTGATAAGTTTAATATTTATAATTCTAAAGTCATGTCCTTTAGCTTCATTTCCCTAATTTCTTCTTTTATATGTCTTATTTCATATTATAAGTCTTGTATAGTGACTTGTTGTTCTTCTTGTACTAGTTTAAACCTATTTAATATTTGTTCTAGATTATAAGGTTCTATCATTTTGGATTTTTCTTTTTCTTGTTCTAGATTATTAAAAACATTTATTGTTTTTATGTAGTTATCGCAACTACATATATCTAGTCCTAAACAAATTTGTCTTTCTTCTGATGAGTTTGAAGATTTTCTGTCTGTTTCTTTTTGGATATTGCTAATTTTGTCTTCTTGTTCACTATCTAAGGATTCTGATTGTATTGATTCATATTGTTCATCTATTAATAGGTTAATTAGATTTTTTTTGTACTTGTCATCTATGTCTAGATTGTTTATTTTCTTTTTCATTCTACAATGTTTTACTGTATGTCCTACTCTTCCACACTTAAACCAAACTATATCTTTTCTAAGATATTTCTCTTGTGAGTTTATTGGTTTAGTTTTCTTGTAATGAATGGGTTTGTATTTTTAGTATTTTCTATATCTTCTTTTATAGTTTTTATCGGGATTATGGTATTTAGAGTATCTTTTTGTTTTGCTACCATTACACAAGGGTGCTAAGATTTCTTTTCTATTCCATATTGTTGGCAAAAAGTTCTTAGTTCTTTTCTATGATATTTTAGTTTTGACTTAATTTTGTATTATAACTTCAAATCATTACATATGGCTAATCATTCTATAGTGAAAAAGTTAATGATTTGTCCATACGTAAACTGGTCGTAAGGTATGGTATTGTTATATTGTTTCCTAATAGTTTCCCTAACTTTTTTTGCAAAATGTTTTGGTAAACTGGTCGTAAGGTATGGGGGCAGTTTAACGCTTATTTCTATAAAATATGTTTTTATGTGTTCTTCTTAATCTTGTTGTGTTAAGGTATTTATTGTCATATTACTTGTGCTGGCATTTGTATCTAACTTTTCTAATTTTTTAGTTGTTTCTTATAGTAATTTGTCTGTGGATTCTTGTTGTCCTAATTTTATCTTCCTACTGTCTTCTGGTGATAGTATTGGTCTTTGTGGGTCTATATGTTGGTAATTTCCTCTTTTTAGGTTTGTTTCTACATTTTTTGTATTAACTTCATTTTCTACTCTTTCTAACTATTTAGTTATTGTTGATAGTATTTGGTTAGAATAATTATTTTGTGACTGAACATTTTTTAGGTCATTTCTTGTAAGTGCTGATCCTAAGTTTGAAGTGATCGTCTTAAAGGGTGAAGCTTCAATTTATATACTGTCTTTACTTATTACTTTTATAGCTTCTAAAGGTGGATGTATTGTTTTTACTCTTGTTTCATTTGGTTTGGTCGAAGTTTGGGTAACTTTGGATGTGGTATTTATTGTAAGGGTTGTTGTAACAAATGGGTTAGGTATGTTATTATTTTTTGTATATAAATTAAACTATTGGAAGAAATAAAGAATCTTTCTAAGCTGTTTAATATCATCATAGAATTGTTTTAACCATTGTGTTCTTTGCTCATATGTAAATATAGTAGAGAAATACCATTTTCTTTGGTCTTGGTTATGTTGTTCTAAGAAATTTTTTCTTATGTTTTCTTTGTCTATCCCAAATTCTTTTGTTATTACTAATACCTGAGATTTGGTAAGGGAATGGTTTGATGATTCTTCTTAATATATTGGTTCTGGTATATTTGATGTAAAATTTACTCCTGCTAAATTATAATGTATTGTAGGATTATTTTCTAAACTTATTGAGTGCCTAGAAGGTTGTGGTCTATTATTAGGTTCTATTGTTCTTAGAGATGCTGATCTTTTCATTCTTAGAGTAATATTTCAATTATTGTCTTTTATAATCTCTGAAATTTATGTCATTTCTTCTATTTTAGGAGATGAAATTTCTTCAAATTTCCAATCTTTTGGTAATTTAGCTAGCATTTCTTCATGTTTTATTGGCTTAGGTATTATTACATTTGTTTTGTCTAGATTTGCTTTTACTACTATTGTTTCATTTCTAGGGAATATTCTTTTAATTTCATCTTTTAATCATTTGTATTGTATTCAAAATTATTCTTACGTCTTCTAATCCTTCCTTAAATTGTTATACTACATTTGTATTAAGTATTAAGGTCGTTTAGATGTACTTGTTGAGCAAACTAATATCATTGTTTGGAAAGCAATTAAAGTATACAGGGCCATTAGCTATGTTAAATTCTAAACATGCTAATATTGAATTATCAAAAATTAAAGCTCTTGTATCCCTTAATAGGATGATTATGGGTTGGTTAACTCCTAATCTCCTCAAAGGTTTGATAGCTTCTTAATTGTATTAATCCTAGGAACTTGTATCCATCCTTAATGTGTTGATCTATTAAAGCTAGGTCTAACAACTTTATGGTCTCATGTTGTTTTCCTAATGATCTTGTGGTTTCTACTGTCCTAAAGAAACTATCTTCAAAGAAATGAAAGGTAGATATATGGTATATCTCCTTAAATCTTATGGTAGGTAATGTCCAAGAGACTAAGTTTCTCTATATTTCTTGTATTGAAAAGGACTGTTGTCTGCTAATACTACTTTTTGCTATATCTTCTTCTTATTTTCTATGGTCATGATTCTTGATTGTGACACAATTACCTTTACTTGAAAGTCTTCTAAAAATATTGTTCATAAATATTTCTAAATAATACTCTATCAAGGTTAATCTTTATCCGACACTTAGGGGCAGTTTGGATGGGCTTATACTTTTGAGCAGATGCTTTAAATAGAAGTGTTTTTTTTTTAAAAAAGTAGGTATTTGGTGTTTAGATCTAGTTACGCAGAAGTAATTTTAATGAAAAAATCAGATGCCTTGCATTTAGATGTAAAAATGTAAAAGTACTTTTTAGCATGTAAAATTCCTAAAAATGACATATGTCACAACGTGACGACCGGTAAAAAGCCATGAAATCCTGCACCGAGATCTTCAGTCTTGGTTTACCTTTATTTTTTTTTTTGTTTACGTCTACTTATCAATAGCTTCCTCTCCCAAATTTCAAACAAATTTGTTTGTTGTTTTTTATTTGAACTTCGTCTCGTCATTTTATAGGCGAATGAGTGAAGCAAATCCTCTAAAGAAAGAGCCGTAGGCGCCAAGAATCCTATGGGCAACGTGTGTCATGCATTGATACTGCAAAGGCGTGGGGTTGGTGTGGCTATAGAGCAGGGGATGGCGTGAAGAGTGGCTATGGCAGAGGATGCCAAAAATGGCGAGACTGAGAGGTGCAGCAGAAGGAAGCTTAACAAAATTCCAGTTGGGCAAATGGCTAGGGCATAGAAAGGAAGGGGCGTGGAGGAAATGGACACAAGCCACTAGAGCATGCAGAGATGTAGTAGGGTGAAGGTGCCGAGGCGACCATCGCGCAGAGGGGGAAACAGCTAGGGCAAAGGTACACATACTTTTGGATCAACAGCGTGAATTCGTACAATCAAAGAAGAGAGGGGAACCTGGAGGGTAAATAATGGACCAAGTCGGGTAGCATAGATTTAAGTGATTTAGATTGGGCCATGTGCATTAGACTGAGTTAGGGGGTGTTAGGCCTTTTCATTGAGCTAATGGTCAGAAGAAAAAAAAAATGGGGGAGGAAATGCAATTGGGCTAAAAACAAATGGGCCAAGACCAAAAATGCATTTTTCGTTTTGCATTTTGTCTTCCTTCCCCCCTTTTCTATTTTTTTATTATATATTTTTTATTTCATATTATATATGTTTTTTTTTAATTTTTATATTATATTATTTTCTCTTTTTGGTGCCCATTTTGGAAAATAACAAAATAAACCTATACAAAAATTGGTGTTTACAGTTGCCCATCTTTACTTGTTTCTTAATAGGGAAAGATAAAAACTATGTTTTTTAGTTTTACTCGTAAAGAACACGTAAAGATAAAAATATTTATTTTGTCCAGGGGGTCCCCAAAAATAGCAAGGGATGCAATACTGATGTTATGGCAATAGAACCTAGGAAACCGGTATGGAATAACTTAATCATACTAAATGAAGTTGGAAATGGTATGGAAGAATCGACGTACACATTAAATTGAAGGAAACTGGTATGGAAGAATTGACGTACGCAATAAATTAAAGGAAACTAGCACGAAAAATGACGTACGAGATAAATTGAAGGAAACCGGTATGAAAGAATCAATGTACGCAATGAATTAAAGGAAATCGATACAGAAGAATCGACGTACGCGATAAATTTAAGGAAACCAGTACGAATGAATCGATGTGCATGATAAATTGAAGGCAACTGGTATGGAAGAATTGACGTACATAGTAAATTGAAGGAAATCGGTATGAAAGAATTGACATGTGTGCTAAATTGAAGGAAACTAGTACAGAAGAATCAACGTACGCAGTAAATTGAAGGAAACTAATACGGAAGAATTGACGTGCACGATAAATTAAAGTAAACTAGAATGAAAGAATGACGTACGAGGTAAATTGAAGGAAACCAGTACAGAAGAATTGATGTACACAATGAATTTAAGGAAAGTGGTATGGAAGAATTGACGTACATAGTAAATTAAAGGAAACTGGTACGAAAAAATGACGTACGAGGTAAATTGAAGGAAACCGATATGGAAGAATCAACATACGCAGTAATTGAAGGAAACCGGTATGGAAGAATCGACGTATACACTAAATTGAAAGAATTAGTATGAAAGAATCGACGTACACAGTGAATTGAACACCATCCAATCTTAAGATCGATGATAAGTAAATTAGGTATTAACTAAAAATAATGGTAAAGTGCAAATGTGACTTACCTGTGCCGCATCTAAGTCAAAATATACACAATGAATATAATGATAATGCAATAAAGATAGTATAGGATGGAATCACCTCCCTAAAAAAAATGTAACTTTCAAAAATGTGTACTGTAATCCCAAGAAAAGCCTGCCAAGAATATTCCCTTTCCGCCACCCTTTTATACTTCTACAAAATTTTGTCGAGCCAATCAAAAGCACTTATTTTGGATCCCTGGGCACTAACATTCCATACTTAGAACCTGTCCGTTTAGAGAAGGTTTTGGGGACAAACCAAACCAACTCAAAGGACCCCTGCTACTTTTCCCGTGAGGCGCAACTGGTCACACCAAAGTATGCTAGAGTAATATGTAGTTTAAGTATTTAAATTTAAATATTATCCAAAGAAAGAGATAATTAAGATAAAAGTCGATTAGATGAATAGAGCTTCTTTTATTTGAACAAAGCGTGTCAATCCAAAAGATCCTGATTACAAATTCCCCTGTCATTGATGACCAAATGTCTAAACAACATATAGGAAAGATTTAAACAAAATATACTCGTAAGTATTGAATTTTCCTCAAGCCTTTACATAAACGAGAAAACAAAGACAAAGGAATTTCATCTCAACTAGATTCCTCAATGTCTATAAACTCTTGATTCTCATATTGAAACTTATATGTATTCTCAAACTTCTTTGAAGAAAATGGCACCGATGCCAACAATTATTCTGCAAAATTGCCCCAGTTTTGACTCATGAATTGTCATTGGTTCGAACATCACACTTACCACTTAAGCCACTATTTCAGGTTTTCGACTTAAGAGTTATTTTTTCCTCTTCTTCTCTTTTTTTTTTTTTTTGCCTAACTTTTCCTAGGTTGCCTTCTTAGGTTTTCAACCTAGTAGCACTTTTATTGGCTAATCGATACTTCTTTTAAGCATAATAGCATTTAACTGTATCAAAATTGATTGGCCTAGCCAATTCCTACCCATCCATGTCGGTGAGGATCAAGGCTCCACCCGAAAAAGCTTCCTTGATGATATATGGTCCCTCATACCCAAGAGCCCATTTTTCCTTGGCGTCTTCTTGATTAGGGAGTATTTTTTGAAGTATTAAATCCACAGTTTGGAATTCTCGTTACTGTGCTTTTTTTTTGAAAGCTCGAGTTGTATAGCTATCCATGGCATATGGCAGACAATCATTTTTCCTCGATTAGATTCAGTTGCTCATACCGAGTTTCAACCCACTTAGCTTATTTAAGCTGTGCTTCCATAAGTACCCTTAAAGATGGAATTTCTACTTCAATAGGCATCATTGCCTCCATCCCATATACCAATGAATATAGTGTTTTCCTAGTTTATGATCTCATGTAAGTACGGTATGCATAGAGTGCATATGGTAACTTTTCATGCCAATCCTTATAATTGACCACCATTTTTCCCAATATTTTTTTGAGATTCTTGTTGGCTGCTTCTACTGCCTTGTTCATTTGCGGTCTGTACGGCGTTGTATTATGATGTTTAATTTTGAATTGTTCACACAGCTTTTTAACTTCAGAGCCATTCAAATTAGGTGCATTTTCGGTGATTATTCTCTCTGACACTCCATACCGACATATGATATTGAGCTTGATAAATTTCATAAATAATTTATGAGTGATCGTGACATAAGATGCCGCCTCAACTCATTTAGTGAAGTAATCGATGGCTATTAAAATGAAGCGATGTCCGTTGGATGCCTTAGGATTGATGGGTCCAATTACATCTAAGCCCTACATGGAGAATGGCCATAGGCCGTCAAGTTATGCAGCGGAAATGGTGGAGCATTAATTTGATTCGCGTAAACTTGACACTTGTGGCACTTTTGACAGTAATTGATGCAATCTTTCTCTATAGTAGTCCAATAGTAACCACACCTTAAAATCTGATGGGTCCTCATGTGTCCATTAGTATGGGTCGCACAAGTACCTTCATGTATTTTGACCATGACCATTTATGCTTCTTTATCATCCATGTAACAAAGTAACATCCCATCGTAGCCTTCTTTATATAGGATTTCTCTGCTCAAAAAGAAATTGGTAGTCAATTACCTAATGGCTTTCTTATCATTCTCATATATTCCCTTGGGATATTGTTGAGTCTGAATATAGCATTTGATGTTTTCATACCATGGTTGTTCCAAGCTTTGTTCAATATTGAGACAATATGCTAGATTGTTACTAGACCTAACATTAATGGGTAGGACTTTACTCCCTTAGTCTAACTTGATCATAGCGGCCAACAACGCCAGTGCATCGACAAATTGATTCTTATCCCTGGTCATATGTGTGAAGGAGATTTCTTTGAACTCTTTGATCAATTCAGACAAATATTTCTAATACGGTACTAATTTTGCATCCGTGTTTGCCATTCTTATTTAACTTGGTAAATAATGAGGGCAGAATCACCAAATACTTCTAGTTTCTTTATGTTCATAGCTTGAGCTTCTTGCAGCCCACTAATGTAGGCTTCATATTTGGCGATATTGTTTGTACAATCAAAATCTAATTTTATGGCGACTAGGAATCGCTTTCCTTCTAGGGAAATGATGACAGCTCCTAGAACATTCCCATGTACATTTGCTGCCCCATCGAAGTACATTTTCCAATTTAATTTGTTCGTTGAATTCCTCAGCATTTAGAATTTCTTCGTCTATAAATTCAAAATCTACTAAATGATGTTCATTTACTGGGTTATCTACCAACTAATCCACAATGACACTTTCTTTTATCGCCTTGGTTGTTATGTATTTGATATCATACCCTAACAGTATGGCTTGCCATTTGCTGACTCTTCCCAATAAGTGGGGTCTTTTAAAGACATATTTCCACAGGTTAATTATGAAAACCAATAAGATAGTATAATAAGCCATATACTAATGAAGTCTCTTGGGCAACATGTCATTTTAATTGACATATATCGACTTTTACATTTGTTGAACTTCTTACTTAAGTAGTATATTTCCCTTTCTTTTCTGTTATTTTCCTAGTGTTGAGTAAGCATTGCTCCCATTAATGTTAGGAGAATAGAAAGATATAACAGTAAAGGTCTACCTGGAGTGGGCGGCATTAAAAACCAATGGAGTTTACAAGTAAGATTCCACTTTGGCAAAAGCTTCTTGGCATTCTTCATTCCATTCTCCAGGGTTGTGCTTTCTCAATAATTTGAATATTGGTTCACAAGTGTGGGTCAAATTGGCGATGAACCTGGATATGTAATTGAGCCTTCTAAGGAAGTTCCTGACCTCTTTCTCTGTTCGAGGTGAAGGCATATCTTTAACAGCCTTAATTTTGTCAGGGTCACTTTGGATTCCCTTTTGGCTCACAATGAAACCCAACAATTTCCCTGATGAAGCCCTAATGTACATTTATTGGGATTTAAACGAAACTTGTATTTTCTCAAACGTTCGAATAACCTTCTTAGTACTATCAAGTGACTTTCCTCACCCTTAGATTTGGCCACTATGTTGTCCACGTACACTTCTATTTCTTTGTGTATTAAATCATGGAATAAAGCCACCATGGCTCTCTAATAAGTAGCTCCTGCATTTTTTAGGCCAAATGGCATTACTTTATAGCAAACATTTCCCATTAAGTGACAAAAGTTGTTTTTTCTTTGTTTGCTTCATCCATGCAAATCTGGTTATACCCTGAATACCCGTCCATAAATGAGTATCTAAGGTTAACTCTGTGTTATCTACTAACACATCAATATGAGGCAAAGGAAAGTTATCCTTAGGGCTTGCTTCATTCAACTTCCTATAATCAACACACATCCTCACCTTTCCATCTTTCTTAGGGACAGGTACTATATTTACCACCCACTCTAGGTATTAAGCTACTTCAATAAAACTGGTTTCTATCTGTTTCACTACTTCTTTCTTAATTTTTAAGGATAGCTCCGGTCTCATTCTCCTTAACTTTTACCTCATATGAGTGTTGTCACAACGTGACGGATGGCCGAAACACAGAGATTTTAATAAAAATGGAGTCGCCACCAATTAATTAGGAGGATAA
>JASKGM010083473.1:0-14342 GCA_034509205.1 Ceratonia siliqua | reverse complement strand
CTGGGTACTAGGCAAATAAACTAAAATTATCTTAATGCTATTTAATTTGTCTATAAATTTCATAGGTGGTCATTACAAAAATTATGTAAAAACTCCATGAGAGATTCATCAAAAAAAAAAAGGGGCCAACATGGCAGGAACATGATGAGAAAAGATTCTCACATATAGCTGTCCATGAGAAAAGTATTCAGACGTTTTGAGGCCCGTGAGAAAAAATGCGCCAACATGACAGGAAGATATTCAAATGAAAATTTTTCGTGAGAAACTTCTTCATAATGAAACACAGTTTCTGATAGGATTTCTCACGGATAATGTCCGTGAGACATGTTTCTCACAAACTGTTCTGTGAGAAACTCCATGCGAAATGAAATACACCATTTCATTTATGCGATATTTCGATGTTTCTAAAATTTGAATTTCTCACATACAAAATCCATGGGAAATTCTATGAGAAATGAAACACACCTTTTTCATTTAAGCAGTACAAATTAAGACTTCTAGAATTTGATTTTCCCACGGTCCAAATCTATGAGAAATTCCATGAAAATTGAAATGCAAAGTTACAACCTTGTGTTTTCCTTGCAATGTATAACCACCTAGAAAATTACTAATGTATCTTTCAATGATGCGAAAAACTTAATCTGGGGTTTCGATTTCATTTGGTTCTGAATGCACAAAAGATGGTACTTATCATCCTCAAGAATCTCAAGTAATTCACCCTAAATATTATGAAACATCATCATACTGACCTATTCAACTATCAACTAATTGTGCGCATATTTAGTTAGTACGCGACTCAACGTGTAACATTTCATAATTAAAAAGTAGTGCCATTATCAATTGAAAGGTCAAATGACTAAATGACTAAAAAGTAGTACCATATTTAGTTATTGCACGACTCAATATGCTGGAACTAATTACTCTGTCTTGTTTGTCTGTGCTTATGAGGAGTGTTCACAAATAATGTTTTGAGAATGTGTTGTTTGTACTGTAGCTCTACAAGATCATGAACGAGCATAAGAACCCAAAGGTTCTTACTGAGGAAATTTTTTGGATAGCTTTTGCTGTTGAGGTTTTTGGTATATCACACCTAAAACATAAGGTGTAATATCTGAATTTATATGTATTTGTTGTTTCTTATATTCATTTTGTTGGGTTATAGTAATTCCCAACTGATGAAGCTAAGGGTTGATGTAACTACTATTTTCTAGGATTCTATTGATTTTCTTATTGTAGACTTGTATGGAGTCCGTTGGAGATGTAAACAAAATACTAGAAAAGGCTAATAAATGCATTCAAGCAACTGGATGTAATGTTCCTTTCACATAAAAATTTCTCTTACCAGTATTTTTCTCAGGAAATTATTCTAATTTAAATTATGTGGTTTTAAGAATAAATATTTCTTATTGAACTGAATAAAAAAAAATTCTTTTCTAGATATTATAGACATCCTAGAAACCTCTTATGTCTTCAAGGTGAGAATAGGTCGCCCTTTTGTAATATGCCATGGCTGAAGCCTTGTGATATTATAGCACGTAAGAACTAGAAACACTTAGAGAGAATAATATAAAATGCTAAGGAACCTTCTCGGGTCTTCTAGTACTTTAGCTCCTCAGTTGTAGAAGGGGTAATATGTGTTTATCTAGCCACAATAACTCTGGCTCACCCTCAATTATATTTCGAAGACCTTCTGGGTCTACACTATCTATGATCTTTAGTTCTTCCTTTCGTTAGGGTTTGCTCATTTTCCCCTTGTTTTCACAAAGCACCAGTAACATTTAGTATTGTTTCTTTCCCTCATCTTCTTGGCTAGAAGGAATGCACCAGCAATGCGTTTTTCCTTGCAAATGAGAAATTTACATTTTAGCATACAGTAAGCTCTCTGTCCTAAAGTTCAGTTGGAATCAAATGTGATTATCTTTCTTGCCACTGTTATGGAAACCTCTACCACGAAGTTTATGTTTTCAAGATCTGTTTGAACTCAGTTTTGGTAATTCCATTTGGGTTTTACTTATTTTCATTTCTTGTAATGTGGCTCCCCTGATTTTGGTTCCCCTTTGGGGTTTTATTTCTCTACTCCTTAGTTTTGATTTGGGGTTTTAATTATCTAACTTTTAGTGCTAATTTTTCTGAATATTAATGCGCTATTTGATGTTTGGGGATTGGAGTTTTATTTGGCTAGTTATGAAGTTTTTATTTAGTGAATCTGAATTACTTTTAATTGGTTATTAATCTTCGTTTCAATTTGTGGTGATATCCCAAAAAAAAATTTCTCTTATACAGTAAGTCCAATTTTTGACAGTAACAATGGATGTTTAAATATCCTTACTTATAGTTTTCAACAAATCTTATTTCGTTTACAAATTGTCTATTGAAATTCTCTATCAAATTCAAACTGTGTTGAACAAATCATGATTTCAAATGTGGAACTATATATAGGGCTTTCAATTTGTTTTAGTGAGCTTAGTTTTGAGGATCTTGGTCCTATTCTTATGTTTTGGTAGTCTCTCTAGTTAGTGAGTTTATTTTCAAATTCTAGATTCCTCCTAAGTCAGTATCTCATTGAGTTTTACATAACTCTATTCTAGAAACTCAGTTTTGGAATTTCAGGAAACTTAGTGATAGCTTAAGCATAATTAACATAAGAAATAGTTTATTAAGTTGATTGCTAATATATCACATGAAAATATATTTCTTACATATCTAGGAATATTGGAATCAAACCTCACAAGCTCAGTTTAGTCGTAAAGTGGAGGCATTTTATAATGAGTTTTCAAAGCTAGCAAGGTGAGCGGATATCTATTTATTTTTGGATGCCTAAATTTTTACAAATTGATCTTTGTTATTTGAAAGTTGATTTTTAAAATCGTATTGTGAAAGTATTATATGCTTAATGAAATTACGCAAGCAAACATTATGTTTTTATGAGACACGTTTATTCCAATTAATACATTTAGTGGAAGTGGTATTCAATGAAATTTAAAGGATGAGAGTGGATTTAAGATATTATTATGGGGAACTTTTTGAACTGTAGCACAAGGAATCGAAATGTATTATGAAAGTTGGATATTGTTAAATTTGAACTATTCTAGGATCCATAGTAGATTTGTGATAGAATCACTAGGTACACCTAGGCTGCAACTGCTGCTAGTTGAGTGGGTCCTGGTAGAGGGTTGATTTCTCCACTCTCCTTCGATTGAGTGTCTTGGAGGAGAGATATTGCTTTCTTTCGGTTGAGTGGACCCCAAAAGAATTCCCTTGGTTGAATGGGTCTCGAAGGAGAGAGCTTTGGTTTCCTCTTTGGTTGAGCCAGTCCTAGAGATGGATAATTGGGTTCTCAGTTTGGGTTATCCCATAGGACTCTGATGGATCCTAGTATTATATGATTGTGAGGATAACCTTAATCTAAATGAAGAATCAATTACTTATGAACTATGTGATTCTAACAACTTTGTATTTAAATTTATTTTGCTTCACAAAGTGATATGTTTTTACTTGATGCATTATGCTGTACGAGTTGTTGTTTTAGCGTTGTACAACATATTTGTTATTTTTGTTATTATATTAAAATCTAGTGTTCATTTTCAATTTTCTTTACAAAAGCAATTACATAACATGTCTAGGAAGCCAGGTATCCCTTGGTAAATATTTATTTTCAATCATTGTTTTTGTGACTTAGGTGTGTTCATGGGCTTGGTTGGTTCGGGTTTAGACACAATGCAAACCCAACCCAAGAAATTTTTTACACTCTACATCCTAGACCCACCCAAACCACAAGACTTTTGACCTGACCAAACCACCATGAAAGTCGAATTGGGTTGGGTTGGTTTTTCAGTTTGAGACGAAGTTAAGTAAACTTTTTCAAAATAAGAATATTACAAAAATTTAAATAGCAAAACCAAACATGGATAAGTTTATACTTCTAAAAGAAAAAAGAAAACATATGTCAATAAAAGTCTCAACTACAATAACATTGAAAAATGTTTAAGAGCAAACTAATTATCCACAATTTCTTGTACCAAAAAGAAACATTAATGATTTCACCCAAAAAAAAAAGACTAAATGGTCATTTGCCAACAAAGTTCTTCTTTGTAAGCTCCAAAAATTCATCTAATGAATTCGTTCAACTACCTGCATTAACAAACCAGAAAAAACAAACTTATATTAGTCATATGTGTACTGGAAACAAATAATTCAGTAATAAAAAATGGAACAAGTCGCATAGAGTCAAAACATTACATAAACTCATAATCAACCAATATAATCAATCGTATTTTCATCTTCTGTAGTCCTCTTAGATTGAGAAAGTCCAAAAGCAATTGCCACTTCTTCCTCAACACTTAGGTTGTGAATAGCACTCAACAACTCTATAAGTGTAACAAAACCAAATTAAAAAAAGAAAGTATAAGTTAACCAATTTATACCTATATTACATAATTAAACTTAAACAACATAAGTTGCCTGTCTCAATTGATTCCCAATTTTTTGCATTTTCAACAATGTTACCTTCATTGTTCCCTAAGATCTAACATAACACAAGTGCACCTTATCAAGACAAGTAATAAAGGATAATAAAGTATCGTTCTCATGAGGAACCGTTACTAATCTATTAACTACAAAATTCATTTTCTCCAAATTTTAATTAGACCAACAATTAATTCAATCAAACTAAGTAAAGTAATACTAATTATGAAACTACAGTTAACTAGAGATGAAAATTTGCTAATTGGAAAAGTTTAGAACTACAATTTTTTGCCACACTTCATCAATCTCAATTCTCTCCCCAATAATCCCAGTTAAGTATCTCAATTACCAGTCAAGGTTCTTAATTATCCAATAATCTCTTCCAAGATTAAGTGGAAATACCCCTAATTAATGTCACCCTGTATTCCTATGAGTAATTGTGAATGTAGTGATGCATTAAGTTTAATTTCCTATTTATTGACTATATGTCTTATATCAATATATTCCTATCCTATATAAACTCACTACTTCCGCTAAATGATCACACATTCCATTATTCATGGCAAAACCCTAAATCCCTTTTCCAAATCACCTAAGGTTTCCTAAATTTATCTAATCTATGTTGTAAATTAGATGTAGTAAATTCATAATAGAAGAAGTAATGGAAGATAAAAACATGGAATTTATTGACAATCAAACCAATTCAGATTACATGTGGGTTCTAAATTGTAATCCTAATAAAAAGGGTTTAGTCCATCACTGGAGTTGCAAACAGAATGTTCAAGATATAAAGCAACATCATCAACAAGAAAGAAGAAGAAGAAAAGAGAATTATAATAAAAATGATGAAGTATGTAGTCTCTTTCTCTTTTCTTTTACCCCTCAAAAGTTCCTCCTGAGCTTCAAACCTAGTTTCTTTTCTCTCAATGCCAAAAAGTCCATTTTTGATCAATTTTCAAGCTTTTAAACGAATATGCTGCATAGGCACCACAGCTTGAGGGCTTGAATAAAGTCCCTAAAAATAGTCGCAGCATCGTAGCTCTAGGGTATGGGTGCCGCAGCACTGGGCTCTTTGACTTGCTCGACACTACAACATTGAGTAGTGGGTGCTGCGGCACCCAAGTCTCGAGTTTGGCATTGGATTATGGCTTATGGCCACTTTAGTGCTAGGTCATGGGCAATGTAGTGCTGGGTCATGGGCACCATAACTGTCTTCTCTTTAACTTAGCTCTAGATTTCTTTTATAACACTACAGCTTCAATCCTTGGGTGCAGCAGCTTTCTTCTCTTTGGAAATTGACCCAGAAAACTCTATTTTCCTCCTAACTTGCTTGCTACCTTGTCCTGCAAGAAAAACAATGATAAACCCCAGTCAACTGCTCACAATAAGATAAAAATATAGCTTAATTAACCATTTAGTGGCCCAAATATATTAACAAAACCTACAGTTATCATTCATCTACTTGTTGGATTAGTGGTTAATGTAGCCAATTTTGGGTACAAACAAGTGCCACCACCATTAATGAAGTGAGAGAACTTCTAAATGGATCTAGTATTTGTCCCCCAGTGCTGTGCTAAATATCTAGCAAAAATAAAATAAATCCAAGAAAGTAAGTAATACTAATTAATCAAAATACCAAATAACCATAAGTGACAAGAAAAAATAGACAAAGAGAAAGCAATCAGAAAACAAACAATCATTAGAAGATCTTACCTATTATTGAAGGCAAATGGAGAAGGATTGAAAACAGTATTTATAGGAAATATGAAAATGTGAATAAAGAAGAGAATTCTACGTAGACATGGGGAATGGTAAAATGAGAGAAAACCAAGAGAGGTTCCGTATGTTTGCTAGAGCTTAGAAAATATATAAGAGTTTTATAGGGAACAATTTATTAAAATTAACTAAAATTAAAGAGTCACAATTAAAAGGGATTGGTGTTTCAAATTCTAATTTTATGGTGATACTGATACATTTCATATATTATATAATATATATTTTTAAATTAATAATAAATAATTAGATTGAGTTGGGTTAGATTAGTTTACTATTTTTGCTAACCCAACCCAATATTTACTAGAAAATTCCAACCCAACCCAACCCATAAAAAAATTTAATTCAAACCAATCCATCGATTAGGTTTAGGTTGATTGGTTTGGTTAGGTTGATTTAGGTTTTGAATAGCCTTAGTGTGACTCATCCCTTTAATTTTAATTTCGTTTTAGATCAAGCCACTGGTGAATCATCTCCCACTTTGTCAATTCCCCCAGGGCCTGCCGACAGAAATTGGTAGGCAAACTTTGGATAGCAATGGAGTACGTATTTAGAACCCTATGGACATGTTGGATAGGGAATTTTGCATTTTTTTTGTTTGGATGGTCTGTAATTGTATAATTTAGGCATAGCCAGTGTATGTAATCAATGTACGTACTTGTCAGGTTGATGCTTAAGCCATGGAGGTCATTGTGAATTATGGTAGGCCAACCCACCCTTGTGATATTGTTGTTTCTTTATAAATGTTTGAGAATTGATTTTGATTTGGATTAAGGTTGTTTAAAGTATAGATCTTGATAGGCTAGAAGGATGCTACCAAAGCGATAGTTTCCTACGTCGATCACATGCTTAGAATTAGGACGTGACACTAGAACTGGTACTCTAGTATCATTTTGTTTTGTGTGCTCTAGAGTACCGAGAACATTGTTCTCTCTTGCTCCTCCTCCTGCCCCTTATCTCTAGTATAGGCTTTTAATGTTTTCATTTTTGATGTTATTTTGTAATCCTACTAGTTGTTTTATCTGGCTTATTAGAAAATTAGATGTCTCTGTAGTAGCTTTCAATTGTATTATTACCAGTTGAGTTATTTAGGGCTCTTAGAGGACGGCTCTATGATAGCAACAAAAACATAGTGATGGAAACATTGACAATAATTGATAATGTTGTATCTTCGATAGGACAAGTTGTAGAGAAATCAAGCAAGGTAAGTAGATTATGTTATGCTTTCTCTTTATTTTTTTTAATAATATCACATTGCCTTTTTTGAAGTCAAACTTTCATGAAATGGTTTGATGTAAGGTATTCTATAAGATATTTTGAAATGTCTTGGTGACAATAAGAAACATATGAGAGAATGCACTTTGAATACTTTAGACTCTTGGCTACCTGTTGTTCATCTTGATAAAATGGTATGTCTTCATCCTGTGTATCCTTATTCATTTATCTTGGTGTCTTTCTTCTAAGTATGATGTTCTTCTAGGTTCCTTATGTTACATTGCTTTGACGAACTCTAAACTTGGTGCAGAAGAGCATAAAGATCTATTTGATTGGTTATCAAGGCAACTTTCTGGGCTAAGTAGTTTTTTTGAAACTGCATAACTCTGAAGCCAGCTTCCTCTTCTATGACTATAATTTCTTTTTACAGCTGGCCTTATTACTTCCTTTTCTATGACATTTGATGTATTTTTTCACATAATAACATTACATTTAATGTGATTTATATACATTTTTTTAATCTGCTTAATAATATTATTCAATTTGATCCACTTTGGTTTGTTTATGCTATTTTTTAGATTTCTTTTAAATTATTTAAAAAAATTAGAATTTTCTTGTGGATTTTCTCAAGGCCAGAATTCGCGGGAAACTATTAAAAAAAGTTTTAGGAAAGTTTTTAACAAAATTTCTCACAAACTCAAATCCATGAGAAATTTCTCATGGTCTTAAATATGTGAGACATTCCACAAGAGAGTCATAAGAATGAGTCACAAATTAGCTACTTTTCTCTTTAAGGAGTCGTTTGGTATGGCAAGTATTTTTCGCTCCTGGGAAACATGTTTTCTGGGAATCATGCGTTTTGGGAATCATAATTCCTAGAACTGTTGTAAAATGCATATGGTTGGCCTTAAACATTCCTGGGAAAGTTAGATAATGTTTCCCAGGAATCTTTCATTTCCATGTGGTTGAAGTACAACTTTCCTTGGAATATTATGTCTTTTTACAAAAATATCCTTGAACATTCCCACATTTGGTATGGCAGAAACTTTCTTGTCTTTTATGTAACTAAAAGGCCAACTAATTATTTGAAATATGAAACTTTTATGAATTGGATTAAGTAAATGTAAAAAATTATGTACTCATGATTTTAACCCGATGAAATTTGGCATTTTATGAATTGGATTATTCATATTATGAGATAATCTAAATAACTCAACTTATGAAATTGGAACACCTTCATAATTGTGTAAGGAAACAAGTAAACTCAAATTTTACTACATTTGGTGACAATAATAAAAGATCACAAAACATAACTAATTCTTTTAGGGCTAGCTTTCATATTATAGTGTCATTCTTCTTTAATTGCTTAAACCTTAACTCGATATCAAGGCTGCCTCTCAATGTACAACTGGGCATCTTCTCAGCCATAATTTTTTCTAGTTGCTTAGTATAACTAGATTTGAATCCATTCTCTCTTCTCCAAGTTGGCACAATGTCAGCTACACATTGAATAAGTACTGCATCTTCCTCGGTGTTCCATGTATGCTTACATTTGGGTTGGTTACTATTTGCCATCTAATGAACATATAATACTAAACATATTAGAAGTCCAAAAATATCAAAATTATTCACCATTCAAAGTTTTAAACTAAAAAGCGAGCAAGCCAATCACCATTACCATCCTAAAGCACTCCATTCACCATTCATACGTTTAAAACATAAATCAAGCAAGCCATTCACCATTCTCCATTAACACATATTAGAAGTCCAAAACCATCCAAACCATTCACCATTGAAAGTGTTAAAACAAAAAGAAAGCAAGCCAATCACCATTCATTATCATAAAGCACTATATTGACCATTAACCTGTTTGAAACATAAATCAAGCAAACTATTCACCATTCTCTATCACAACAAATTAGAAGTAAAAAACTATCCAAACCATTCACCATCGAAAGTGTTAAAACAAAAAGCAAGCAAGCCAATCACTATTCATCATCATAAAGCACTACATTGACCATTAACCTGTTTAAATAATAAATCAAGCAAGATATTCACCATTCTCTATCACAACATATTAGAAGTCCAAAACCATCGAAACCATTCACCACTGAAAGTGTTAAAACAAAAAGCAAGCAAGCCAATCACCATTCACCATCATAAAGCACTACATTAACCATTAACCTGTTTAAAACATAAATCAGGCAAGCCATTGATCATTAACCATACTAAAGCAAGTCATGAAACATTCAAATCACAATATAATACAAGCCCATCCAAGGTGAGCTTCTCAAAGCTATGTTGACCATTCTCCATCTTAATACAAGGTTAAAACATAAGACAACATGAGTTCATCTAACATAAAACTAATAAAAGTTTTAAATATAAAATTACTACATGCTCATGGTAACTAATATATTTTCTACTAACAACTTCTTATCTGGTCCATCCACACGTATGAAAAAGTTGGTTGTGAAATTGTTCTTGCATATTTCACGACCAACTTGAATCCTTTGCAAACTAGTTAACCCTTCTATGTTATTTAAATGTTCAAAAACCATTATCGTCTTGTCATCAGCTTCATTTCTAAACCATGTTGCCAATTCTAAAAAAGCAGTCGTACTCTTCTCGTATGAGGCAGTAAACTTTTCAATGCTATTATTCACCACATCAACTATTGAACCTTCATACCTGTCCCTTTTTTTCCCTTTCTTCCCACTAGTTGAACCACTTGCCTAGGCACCAGTATAAGTTGTTTGGGTGTCAGCAACCAAGTTCAGTGTATCAATAAATTCATTACTAGTCTCAGTTTCAACATCTGCTTCACCATCTCCATCATGGGTTTTAGCTTTCCTTTCTTCTCTATTCATTGCTTCCATAATAGTAACAGGGTCCTCTGCAACTTCTCCAGTGGCTACATCTTTACCAAATACTAGACCGAGGACATCAAAGTAAGGGAATGGCTTGTTGTAAAACCCTTTCACACTATGGTGGGACTACCAATAAAAATGACAGAAAACATATATTAATTGAAGAAAATAATTACATATAGGAAAAGAAATATAGAAACAATAGTATCATATATTAACTTCACCCAATCTTTATATATTTCTTTCCCTACCACAATCATTTTTTTCTTGTCATTCCAGCCGAACCCACTACCACCTCTAGGCCCCATCATTTCACATATGGTTGTATAGTCCTTCTTCAGTTGCTTAACACTTGATTCAATGCGAGGATGAGCTTTCAAGGTACAACTGGGCATCTTTTCAATCATCATATGCTCCATATGCTTGTGAAATCTAGGCTTAAAATCATTTTCTCCTCTCCAATTTATCCCATCCTCAACTAGACATTGGACAAGGATGACATCTTCTTCAGCGGTCCACTGATGGTTAATATGTTTAACCCTGGGTTCTCCAACCTAGTGAAGGATCAAAACAACATATGTAGCACAATGCAATAGGTGGAAAATAAATTGTCAAAACTTATTATTACAACACATAGAAAATTGTGCTAAAAGTAGTCAATATCCAAGCCATTACAACATAATGAAACACAATGCAGTAGATAGAAAATAAATTGTCAAAACTTATTATTACAACACATGGAAAATTGTGCTAAAAGTAGTCATTATTACAATCAACATAAAAAACAGAAACAAACAGTAGTGCTACCCAATTAAGGTTCAATGTTGTCCTCTCCATGTATTGAACATTCGTTGAGCAAGCTCATTTCTCCAAAGTGTCCAAGCATTAGATGTCTCTACATGATTGATCATATCACCTTGGAAAATATCTTCAGTTTCATCCATGTCCATTAAGTAAGGTCCACCGCCATTTCCCTTATAATGTTATTATGAAGCAAGGAACATGTGGTAATTATCCTGCATTGCGTTTTAGTTAGATAAAAAGGATTTGGACCTTAAAATTGCCCAGCGTCCCTTTAACGCACCAAAACATCTTTCTATTTCATTCCTAGCTTAAGAATGTTTCATATTGAAAAACTCTTAAGGTGTTGCAGGTGTGCCCCGTGCCTCCACTCACTAAGATGATATATTTGCTCTCTATAAAGTGCAAGGAACCCTTCCCCATTCATATAGCTAGCATCACACAAATAATAATAACCTATAAACCAGTTTTCATCACTTAGAAATTTTATTACAATAAATTAAAATGCACCAATCTAAGAAAACAAAATTAAAACTCTCCAATAATTTAAAATACCTTTTGACACCTTCAAACCATTCTTACGATATACAACATCTCTCAGGACCTTAGAATCTACAGCTGATCCCTCGCATCCAGGTAAGACACATATAAATTGTAAATCTTGAGAACAAACTCCTAATACATTTATAGCTATCTCACCTTTCCTAGTCCGATATCTAGCCTTATCAGCTTGTAAGACATTTAACTTTATTATGTCCCATCTAGAGCTCCTAGACAATTCTATTGATTTAAGAAAAAATGTGTATCATTAGCTAATATTTATGAAACAATAAATTGATAATACCTACATTCTTCTATTTGTAGCATTACCTTGAACTATTTCCAACATTAATCAATGGAATCTTCAGGAACGGGTTCAAGTTGCTTGAGTAAAATTGGATAACATCTCAATACAGCATGCAATACTTTGTTGAACTGCCTACTTATTGTTTCACCAAACCTCATAAATTGTCTTTTAATGACTCTATTTTTGACACCGTGAGCTAAAATGTGCAAAAATATTCCAACTTGTTCTTCTACAGCCATGTTCTTGGTACAAACATCCCAATAGTTTTCACTAAATCACACAACTTTATGAAAGCCCCTCCTATCCATCCTAGTATTCTCAATTCAAGCTATATCGCTAATATAAACTATCCTTTCAAAATTGTCATCTCTAACCATAGCTCTACTATGATGATCCCAAGTTACCCGTCTCCTTGTTATCCTTCGTAGATGATCATCTAATATGTCCAAACATATATTCATGAAGAAAAGACCAAATTGATTTAACAACTCCAGGTACATCATACATATGATGAAGAACTTTTTGGCCCTTGCATACTATAATTGTGCCATAGCAAAATTGTTGTTAGAAGATTGAAAATCAAGTCATCCAATGGAGACAAAGTTTAATCATTCAAGTCATCAAATACATGATGTTGAATTACAAATGGAGACATCCAGTACATGGTGTTAAATATTCTTTTATGCTCCTATATATCCAATGTTAATCATAAGGCCAGTATTGTATAATAGCTTACTAGAAGTTACTAATACTAATTCCTACATTGGACACAAAGTGTGTTACAAACAAGAAGGTTAGGGGGTGGGGAAAGTGAATGAAAAAATAAATTCAATGCCTACATCATTTTCAAGCATCTATTATTAGATAATGCCTGACACTAAATAAGAATTTGATGCCTATGGAGGCACGAGAAGTTTGATGTCCTATTCACTACTGAACATCCAAAAAGATTGACAATGAACAAAACAAACAGATTGACATAAATTTGAATATTATATTTCTCAATTGTTTAAAGTTAGTATGGAAATAAATTTTAATAATTTTAATTTAAACATTAGTATTACTATTATCATAATAAAATATCAATACATTATGAATATCAAAAAAATTATATCATATATTTAAAGAGGATCTTCTATTGAAGGATAGTAAAAGAAAATTATCTACTACATATAAATATTTATACCATAATCTTTCGAATTCAAGGAACGTTTCTAAATGTTGTCAAAAAATATGAAAAATATATATAATATAACTAGTTTGGTGTTGAGAAGTTTCAATCAATTGTTTTGGGTAAGCCTTGTTCAATATACTGTTTTTCTATTAATTCAAAATCATTTGACCAAAAGTTCTTAGTTGTATTATAGCATGAACATCCTTTAACATATTGTGCTATGTCGGAACTGGAAAGGATACACAAGGGGGGAGTTTGGGTGAAGGAAAATAGTATAGAGAAATTGGAAGAATAAGAAGTAATAGATAATGGACTAAAATTAAGTAGCAATTTAAGTTGATCAAGTTTACAGGATCAAATTCCCATACAAAGATGAAGTTTTGCAGGTTTGAATAACATTTTCTATAACTATGAATCTTTTAATTCATCCACATCCACTTTGAGAAATGTGACATTTGGCAACTTCTTGGCCAGCTCAGCCAGAAATGGTGCATTGAAACAGCATGGTCCACATCAAGAAGCAGTAAAATACATAACAATTTGGGTCAATTAGAAAGGTAAGTATATCTCTTTTTTTTTTCATTTTTTTAACCAACAATGAACATGAATAACAATACTAACCTTCCCAACTGAATTTCATGGCAAATTTACCCCCTTTCAGTATACGACTTAAACATGAATTTAAATTATACTATAGAATGATAACCTTCCCAACTAAAAATCTGATAGTTTACTACAAGCCAACCCAATGTACGTTTCATTATTCTACTACAGAATGGTTTTGCTTCAAGGGGACAAAAGATTTTTAGTTCATTGCCTTCTCAAAAAAATTCTAGACCATGAAAAACTTCCATATTTACCACCACACAGAGAGTTTAAGGAAATGGAATCGACTAACCAAGATCCAACGTTTTGTATAAATGTTATGTTATATCACATTCATAGATAGAAACAGGCAATATCATACATTCACAGACATATGACACTGTCAGATACAAATGCAAATACATCAAAAACAAAAATACTTGTACAAACCATCAAAGTAACTACATCCCCAATAGTCTAAAGATGAAAATCTTGGTAATATTCTGAACCATTTATGAACATCACAGCAAATATGATTAAAAGTGCTTTCCTAAATGGTTTCTTAAATGTAGAAGTTTATGTTAAACTTCTACATTCCAAACTGATTTTCTAA
>JASKGM010083462.1:0-12928 GCA_034509205.1 Ceratonia siliqua | reverse complement strand
TTTTTTAATTAAAAAATGTCTAAAAATTTATTTATTTAAAATAATAAAAATAAAACATCTAAATTAAAAATATCGTTACACAAACACAAATTAATAAAAGTACTAATATAAATATAAATAAATTAAAAAAAATAAAAGTTTTAGTTTAATCTCTACAAAATGATATTGTATTTATAAAAATATGAAAAAAAATTATTGGGGAGCAGGTTCATAGGTCTAGCCAGGTCGGGTTAGCGTAGGTTGAAATTTTCTAACTCACAACTCAACCTGCACTCTATGATTTGAGAAAAACTGAACCCAAACTATTTTAATAACCCAATCCAAACTAACCCAATTTATACGAATTGAATTGAGTTGATGGTTTGTGGGTTAACTCAACCCAATGAACACTCATAATGCCAATTCTCGTCTTTAACTCCATTAACATATTAAGATCACTTGAATTTTTATCATTATAAGTTATTAGGAGTGAGTTAGCATTAATGATTTGAAATCATTCGTAAGTGGTTTCTTGTGCTCTTATATTAGACTAAACACTTCTTAAAATTCATAAAGAAATAAAATAAAACTATTCTTCATCATTATTAAAATTTTATTTTTTTAAATGTAAATCAATATTTATTTTGGTTACATAAAAAGTCAACTAAAAGTAATTAGCAAAAGTCAAAGAACACTAGGGGAGATTTCAGGTCACCAACTATCGTATGCTAGTATGCTTTACAAAATTAAGAACCCGTTTGTTTGTGTACTTTTTTTAAAAGCAAGGGCTTTTGAGAAAAAAGTAAGCGTTTGTTTGAGCTTATGAAATAAATAGCAATGCTCAAAAAAGTAGTTTTGAGTATTTTTTTAAGAAGCCAGAAGGGGAGAACCCCGCACATCGTCGCATTGTCCATCTATAATGATATGCAACTCTTGCCATCGTCGATCGCGCATTGTCCATCTGCAACTTTCTCCTATGATCTCTTCCCTTCTATTTTTATTTTCATATGTTAACAAAGAAAAACAGAAAGTTCTATGCAAGTCATAGTTATATAATAACAATTATTTTTTAAAATGAATATATACATATATAATTATAAATAAATATTTATTTACCACTATAAATAAATTTAAAAAATATAAATAATAGTATAAAAATAACAATGTAAATGATAAAATATTATAAGTAAATAAGTTATCAATAAAAAATATAAATTTATAATTTTGAAATAAAATTTAGGTTGTTTTTAATATTTTGCAATCAATATTTTTTTATCCAAATACTATACAAAAAATTATTTCTGCATGTCCTTTTTAATATCAATAAAAAATACTTTTACATGTTTGCATCCAAACATTTTTTTTATTTAAAAGTATTTATCAATTATTCTCTTCAAATATAAAATAACTTCTGCTTCTAATAAAATCTCTTATACTTAAAACTCCTTCATAAAAGCCATTTTTTTAACCCCATCAAATGAGCCCAAATAAAAATGTACTATATTTATTCTAAAATTATATAACGTTGGGTTGCAAGAACACATATTCCCTAGTATAACACATCATAATCCCTCTCTTTTAGTTTGTTTTTATTTCTATTTTTTTTCTAATAACCCTCAAGAGCCTTAGTCATAATTTAACCTTAGTTAAACTTGTTTTGGATCTTATTGAGCATTTCAGGTGAAATTTTTTAAAATTGTAGGTATTGTTGAATTGCTGGATTCGAGAAATGACTATACAGGAGAAGATTTTCGAACTGGTCACTAAAGTGCCAAATCCGGTCAACTAACCAATTGATCAGACACTGTAGGGACCATGCTGCATCAGAAAAATAAAATCCCTCATAGTGCCGTTTTTTACACAAAACTCAAGTG
The DNA here is from genome assembly GCA_034509205.1 of Ceratonia siliqua. Lineage (NCBI taxonomy): Eukaryota > Viridiplantae > Streptophyta > Magnoliopsida > Fabales > Fabaceae > Ceratonia > Ceratonia siliqua. The sequence goes on along the minus strand of JASKGM010083462.1, from coordinate 11,075 downwards.
TTTTGGTTGAATTAATTTTTGGGTTTTCTGCACTACATTTCTCCAATTTTAGGCTAGGATTTAGTCCTCCCTTATGATTATTTCCGTTAATTTCCTGATATCTTCTGTTCCTGGTGATTGGGCAATACTAGGATTGAGGTATGAGTAATCTTCATTCTGCAACTTCTGAATTGGATCATTCTAACGTTGTCAAGAGGTAGAGTACCCTTCCCTTGACTTCTCTATAAGGTCTGTTAGGTTCAGATTAATTTTATTTCGCTTACGGTATATGCTCGAGAACTCTAAATTAGGCCGGGATAGCTTTATAGTATCTGTATAGGGTCATTTAAATCCTGTAGGCACTAATAGGTACTATGATATGATTTTTTGTAGTCTGGATCAATCGTAGCATAGTTTTGACAACATGGGAAGTATTGTGGTAGGGTGTGTACTAAACCTGTAAATGGGATTGTTGTCTAATAATAACTAGGAAGTGTTACTATATATTAGTACATGTACTGTCTATCATTTGATTATCTGATTTGGTCTTTTGGAAGCTCTCCATGATTATTTATACTGTCTGAAACTTTGTCTATGCTTATAAGCGTAGTTGTATAGCCTATGAATAGTGAATCCCCTATTGAGCTAATTTTAAAATCATTCTAGAATCTATCTTCTAAAAGGACATGTTAAATGACTTATAAAACACACCTAATTGGCAACACTTTTAGAGCCATTGTCATGTAGGAACCTAGGGATTAACCTTAAACTGCCGGTTTTTGCCAAATGACAAGTTTATTGGTGCCTAATAGACTGTCATGCATAAGATACTTTCTGGATAATATATTGTATGCATAACCCTATTTTTGTGTGGTGTCATAATTCTTGTTGGACACCTTTTCATTCAATGAATTAATGGATTCACTCCTCTCTATTTTATGTTATTAGCTCTAGATGATGTTCAACATCAACCTCCACCAGCCTGACTTACTGTGTCTGGCTCGGCAAGGTTCTCATAGAAGTAGACTTGGATTTAATAGGGTGTCAATTGCGGTCAATTGGGACATGATTTATAATACATTGTGTTCAACATTGTTTATGATATTGGTATTTTGGATAATTCTGTTGTCAGAGCGGAGCCTTTTATTTATGGTTTCACTCTAGTTTTCTATTTATTGCTGGGGCTGAGCTCCTTTTTGGCTTTTCTGTGCACTTGGGTGATGTCCTATTTATGGAAGATAATGCCGAATTTTTAATAAATCTCCGAACTTGTTTTTAAAATTTAGAGTCCGCATATGCATAATTAATTGCATGTATGCCTGGAGCTTTTGAGGCATACAAATCCTCACTATGCACAGGGCTAGTCACACTGACGTGACATTTTTCTTTTTTATTTATTTAATTATGTTTTTTAATTATCTCTTTTAATTTTGTATGCAATCAGTTTTTTAGTTGTCTTTTTATTTTTCTCTTTTCAACTCTCTTTTATTAATTTTTTTTCTTTTTTATAACATTTTATTTTTTGTTGCAATCTTATTTATCTTTTTAATTAGTTTAAAATTTTATTCCTGAACTTTTTTAATAAGTATTTCTATAATTCTAATTCAAAAGCCAAAAATCTTTCTTAGAGTCATGTCAAACTCTTATACCAACTAAAATTTGTATAAAAGGGTGATTGAAAATTCAGTTTTTTTTAAATGAAATATACAATTCATTAAAAAAATAAAGCCTAACATCCACTACAAGAAATTTAACTTTCAGTAACGACTTTTATGTGATAAACTTAAAAGTCATCATTAAAATAAGATTTTTTGTAATGACTGATAGATGTCATCACCTAATATAGTTGTCAGCCTTTTGTTGTCAGTGATGATAGTTATTTGTCATCACCTAATTTTTTCGTTATAAGATCCAACATTTTCAGTGATGATAGTTATTTGTTGTCACAATAGACATCTAAAAATTATCCCTAAAAGTCAAAATTTTGTACCAAATTTTATGGGATTAAAAAATTCATGATTTAGTTACGACAATTAGAATGTCCTCAATAAAGACCTTTTGTGATGACTTTGACGTGTCACTAAAATAATATTTTTTGTGATAGCATCCTAATTGTTATCACTGAAATAAGGTTTTGTAAACATTTAGTGACAACATTCATTTATCGTCACTAAATGTTTGTTAGGATGAAGACTTTTGTGATGACATTCAACTATCGTCATTAAAAGTAAAAAATTAGGTTTTTTATGAAATTTGGTGGCTTTAAAAATTCATGATTTAGTGAAGACAATTTTGATGTCGTCACTAAAAAGTTTTTGTGATGACTTTGACCATCACTAAAACAAGGTTTCATAAACCTTCAGTGACGACATTTATCTATCATCACTAAATGTATGTAATAAAGCTTTTTGTGACAACTTAAATACGTCACAAGGATAAGATAAAAAGAAAAGAAAAAAGTATCTTCCTTCACCCGTGCGTATAGGTTTCTTGACAAATTTTTCACTTAGTTTTTCCCTTGTTTCTTCCTCTCAGCCAATTGCAACCAGCCACCATCCTTCACTGCCGTCATGCTCATTAGCTCCGCTCAACCAGCCACCATCCTCCATAGTGTATTGTAGTAAACTCTAGCCCAGCCGTCATTCTCCGTCAACGAACATGGTTTCTTCTCCCTTTGTGTTCAACTACTGAATCTCTTGTCAAGTAAATGCTAAATCCTAACTTAGTTAACTTAGAATTTTTTATTTGAACTCTTATTAGTTGTTCTTTTGCATCTAATTTGAATTAATCTGAATTTGAACTCTGTTTAGTTATTCTTCATGGGTTTTCTTCATTTGTTATGTGGCTCTAATTTGGGGGTTTGTAGCTTTTTTGATTTGAGGGGTTTGAACTTTGTTTCTATTTCTCGGTTAACTGCGCTCTGAACTGCAACAGGTAGTTAGCTTCATAATGTCATAAAACATAATCAGGCAGCATGGTCCATCACTGATTATATGATAATTAGTTTTCTTTTGGCTGATGATCATGCTAGCTAGTACATTTTTTTTTTCGCTAGCTGCAGTTTCTTCTGCATAATAAATACAAATGCAATACTGTGCTGAACAGTAATTCCTTCCAAACAAGTCACCAGCAGTCCCCTCTCTAGCACACAAATAACTAATTAGAGATATTTATTTATGATTTTTTATTCTTCTTGATAATATTGAGTCTTTTTCATTAATTTTTAAAATTAATGTGAGCTTGATATGTTTAGGTTCAATCCTTAGCTATCCTTATCTAGTATAACTGGATGATTTCAAATGCTTTGTAGAACATAATGATGGCAACTGGCTTAATTGTGGATAATGTTTGACTAAATTGCTTTGCTAAATGATATTACTAAATTGTTTTGCTAAATGATATTTGAAGTTGATAATATATACCTACTTAGATAACATGCATCATGTGATCGCTAAAGAGTAATTAAGAAAATGATAAGATTATTTTTACTTTTCCATGGCTGCTGCCTACTGCTTGAACTTGTTTCTTCCAATGACCATTAATTTACATAAGAAAAAATATTGTAATTTGCCATTCAGCCTTGAATGCATAATAAAGAATGAATAATTAAGAATGCAATATTATTCTTGTTCAAGGACTAAGCATCTATTCTCTGTTTCAAGGTGTTCAGAAGAGATCTTATAGTCACACATACAAATTTCATAGGATATTGTTTCCCTTCTTTTATTAAGTTCTTTTTTCTTTCTTTTTTATGGTGTGACCTTCCTCTTTAAGAAGAGACCTCTTTCTTAAGAAAACACACCTATATGAAAATTCTTAAAGGTTATAATTTCTTATTTGCATTTGATTTTCTTTTTTGTAGATATTAAAGAAAGATATTGGCACATAGACCCAATGCCAGGAATAGATAAGGCAGAAACTGGTATATCCATAACAAAGTTACAAACAGAATTGACAAATCAGATAGTAAAAATAAAAGAAGTATTATACCAAGATAGAAAGAAAATTAAAAAAAATCATAGAAGATATTAAAAATCCTTATGGATCTCAGTTAAAAAACATTGAAGAGAACTTAAATAAGATATTACAAAGATTAGACGAAGATAATAAGCAGCAGAAGTTTGGTGAGGTATTAAAGGAAATTGAAAAGTAAGTCAAAAACCAGAACATTCAGATAACATAAGACAAAAGATAGATTAGTTAAGCTCACAATTAGGATTGATGAGCCAGAAGATAGAAAAACCAAAAGACTACACCCAAGAGTTAAAACAAGTAATAGAAAAAATCACCCAGATAAGACAACAACAAAAGAAGCTAAAGAGTTAAAAGAAATCTTAGAAATTAACCAGACAGATAGATAATAAAACATGAATGGTGGAAAAATAGAACAATTAGGAGAAGTAATTAAAGCATTGATCCCAAAGATAGAAAACCTTTTTGAAAATATAAAAAACTTAGAAGAAAAAATCTTAGGTATAGAAGACATAGAAATCACAATCAAAGATAAGGTAGAAAATGCTTCATCAATAGTAATCCATGAGATAAAAGATGAAATTAACAAATGCAAATGCATAGAAAAGTTAAAATTAAATCTTCAAGATAAAGGAATCCAATTCCTGGAGAAGTTATTACCTCCACCTAGGTCACCCTTCACATTTACCGATTCCATAGAACACATACATAATATAAGCTTTAACTTAGATAAATTCCACAAAGGATATTCACACAGCAAGATAAAGGAAAAGACATAGTTATCCAAAAATAATGGAGAGAAATAAGCTAGAAAGAGAATTTGAAGAGTTATAGGAAAAATGAATAAAATCACTAAGTTATTGAGTTATCAAGATGAAGAATTAATGAAAATTGAGCAAATGGAACAGTTAGATGAGGATGCTAAAATAAGCTCCATAGAATCAGTTAGTGATGAAGAAGGATTTAGTTAATAGAACACACATGATGAACCTATATAGTAATTCACTGTTGCGTAAATTCATAAATTGAAATTTCCATTATGTGACTTTTCTACATGCAAATGAAGTATATGACTTTATTGGGCTTGTTGACAAAGTATATACAATAATTTCCTTCACTTTCATCCTTTCTAAATGAAGTATAATAGTTTGTTTCTCACCGTAGCTTGATGGATAATGTCAATGATATATTGTACTAGATTGATGATAAAAACCTAAGTATTTGATATGGCAAAAAATCATTGTAATTTAGAGTTGTTAACATTATGATATATGCATTTTTCATGGAAGTGGACTTGGATAATTTGAAAGCCTTCACCTATCATCCTTATGGAGTTTGATGTTAGTTTAGCTAGGTTTCTAATTCAGTGCTATTTAAAACATACATCCTTGGTAGCTATGGTAAGAGTAAGGGTACCAATCTTGCTACCTTCTAGTCTTATTGCTGACTTTAATAATTGCAATTTATTGCTGTATAAATTTATAAATTGAAATTTCCATTATGTGAATTTTCTACATGCAAATGGACTATATGACTTTATTGGGCCTATTGACAAAGTATATATAATAATTCCCTTCACTTTCACCCTTTTCAAATGAAGTGTTATAGTTTGCTTCTCAATGTAGCTTGTTGGATAATGTGACTAGCTTTTGATTATGATACAAGTGAATGATACTAGAAATTTGAAACATTAGTCAATAGCCAAAGGTAAATCGGAATTGTTGCAGAATCTACACATAAAATCATACAGTAAAAAACAAATCATATATACATATAAAGTAAAAGATGTTTACACCAACTCTAGTTGGAAATACAAAGAGGCGTTAATTCACCTTATCCATTAGCTCTAGTAAGTAAAAGACATATTAGTCTGGACACTACTTTCTTGACATAGAGCACTGTAAGTAACAACACATTGAAAAAGGACTTGTGTACCATCATTCTTTCAAATTTAACAAGTTATTATAATTTTCTTAAAGCTAAAAATATTGACTTATGTCATAGTTTTTATAGAAATCAACTTAACAAGTTATTCATTTTTCAGGCTGCTAGTCAGTTGCATCTTGCCTCTACATATTCTGATTTGCTTTCTTATCATATCATATCAAGGTTAGTACTCTTGTTCTTTTGTGCCTAGGGCTAGTGGTTATGCTTTTTTAATATTTTGTGGATTATTGTGGGCATTATGTGATCTATAAAATGTGCACTAGGGTAAGAGTGATTTATAATAGCTTGAGCATAAACCCTCTACTTAGATCTCTCTAGAACATTATAACAAGAGAAAAGTTATGTTGAAACTATTAGTTTCATACCTCTGGAACATTATAATATGAGCAACTTCAAGTACCACTCTGTATCCTATTGTTTGTATTCCAGCAATGAATTTATAAAGTCATAATATGAAACTTCATCAATGAATTTATAACTTAATAACAATTTCAAATAATAAAATCTTACTTGTTATTACTCGTGATTAGTAAGTTGTTGTCCCATAATATTAATAGATATCATATTGTATTTGTCCCATAATATTAAATGATGATGTTGATGTCCTATCTCATTGTTTGTATAATTATAGGGAATAATGGCTGATAAAGGTTAGATACAAATTAGAAATAGAGTTGATCTAAGGTATATAAAGGGAGTAGATAGTTTTCTTGACTTTGCTTGTAGTTAACCAGGGGTGAATAACAGAATTTTGTGCTTGTGTGATAGATGTAGAAACACAACATATACTAACCGAGCAACAATAATGAAGCATCTCTTTCAAAGAGGATTTTGGAGAAGTTATGAGACTTGGGATTTTCATGGGGAACCTTCAAAGACAACTTCACAGTGTCCTGATGTTGGTGAATCTAGGGAAGACAATAATGTTGTTGAGGATGATATTATTGGAATGCTACATGATGCATGTGGCTTTATGAACATGGATACTATGCGGAATTATCCTAATTTCATTGAAAAACCAAATCTAGATGCAAGATATTTTTACAATATATTGAAAGATGCCGAAATTTTTATAAATTTCTCCCAACTGGAATCATATGTATACACGTTAAATTAATTTAATTGTATGTCTGCTTGCCTTGAAACACTTGTTTTTTCTATTATCCGATTTAAGGATTGAATAAAATTGTGACTTGTCTATCCAAGTTATGTGATGTGGTTAGATGTGTACTTGTAAAATGTCAATTTTATAGATGTGTATTAGAGAAGATATATGCTGTTTTTATAAATTGTTAGCTGTCATTAAGAAATTGTGAGAAACCTTTAAAAACTTTCATTTAAAAACTTTCATGTATGTTGAATTATTTGATTCAAAAATTATTCATTGTCTTGTTGGTCCTTTAATTTATTTAACTTGAATATTATAGGTTTCTCATCTACAAATTAATAAAGCTCCTTCTATATCACATCCTTTGGAAGATACACGGAGAGAGTGAATTTCATGAATGAACTTTGGATATTTCTATTTGATATGCTTATGTTAGATGCTAGACTCATAAATGTTTTTGTACACTTTGAGTTTCATCTTATTCGGAACATACTTAAATTTTAAATCCTAGATGTTATGTATATTGGAATATTATGTTTTTTTAAAAAGTTATGGATTTAAACATGTATTTTTAATAATGTTATAATATATTTAAATATATGTATTAGTTGATTTTGATAAAATATAGGAATTTTTATGACAACAAAACTCACAAAATTGATTTTGATAAAATATAGGAATTTTTATGACAACAAAACTCACAAAAAAATGTTTTAGTGACAACAATACTAATATCATCACAAAAAGATTTCAATGACAATAAAGCATGTCATCACAAATAAGGGGGTTTTCTTGTTACAAAAAAATAGTTGTTGTTACAAAAAATAGTTTCAGCGACAAGGAAACATATCATCACAAATAATTGTCATTTTTGTTATATAAAACTACTTTTAGTGACGACATACTTAAGTCGTCACAAAAAATTATTTTTATGACAATAAGAAAGTCGTTACAAAAATTACCTTTTGTAACGATATTCATATGTCGTCACAAAAGGTAGTTTCTGTGACAACTTGTTTTAGTGTCACAGAAACTACTTTTGTGACAACTTATTTGTATCGTCACAAATAAATATTTTAGTGACGACTTTGATCGTCACAAAAGATGACCTCAGTAACAACTTATAAAAAATTTAAGAAATCAAATGGTTAATAAATCTTTTAGTGATGACCATGATCGTCATTAAAGACACCTTTAGTGATGACTATATGTTGTCACTAAATTTATATCTTTTGTGATGCTCAATAGTTGTCAAAAAAAGTTTACTTTCAGTGACAACCCAGTTTTATTGTCATTAAAAACTTTTAGCAACGAGGTATATTCAACGACTTATAGTTGTCATTAAAAGTTAAAAATTTGCCACTAAAGACCATTAAAGGTGTTTAGTGACGACTTTCAGTAATTTTTATGAGTCTTTTTTTTTTGTAGTGGTCACTTGCAACAATTAGAAAATTTCAAATCTAATGATAATAAATGAACATATAATAATTTATGGTTAAACTATATAGCAAATACAAGCTCCACTAATCTTGTAAACTACCGGATTAGAAATCTTCATTATCATTATCAATGCTGCAACAAGATAATCATGTCTATCCACTTGATGCATCAAATTGAACAATTTCCATAATAGCATATGATTCTTAGATTATAAGAAATAACGATCAGGAAAAATTCCATTAAAGGGAAAAACAAAATCCAACCAAAGTGGTGGGATTAAAAATCTTTTCGACCTACCAAGAAAAACAAATCAAAAGAAATTTTTTTTATCTACCATAAAAGGATTATTGAAAAACTGTCATTATGTCTTCCTTAAATGATATATATAAAAAGTTTATTATATCAAATAAAAATAATAAAAGAAAAGGAGGGAGGGGATATCGCCTATAACGATTGGTAGCAACCCAAAAGATAAACTTGCCTGTAGAAGGGAAGTGGATCAGAATCCAGTTATGTTGGTGCCAACATGATTGGTTATTTTCCCTCAATCCTGATTATCTATTTACTTTGGACAGCTAGAATATTTTTTCCTTTGACACCTTGAAGCCCTATCTCGGCTGCCTATCAATGTGAATGGACGATTAAAATGGTACTAAAAGAACCGGTTATCTTGACACCAATATGACTGGATCTGAATCCAAAGAAAGTACTATCAACTTTGAAAAAATGAGAGAACAAAAAGAAAACCCTAACAAGATAATAGACAGCATATTGCGATGACAAATTAAGTGCTTTACATGTGATTTTATTCGATGAGAAATTAAAAAAATCATATTTATTATACAATAAATATTTCTATTGCCATATTATTTTTTAAAATATTTGTTGTGGTCTCAGAACAATATGAGCAAAAGCATTGCATGCAAAGTTATTAGATTTTATTAAAAGACACTTAATAAAATCCTTGAAGGACAATTCAAACATAAGCATTTAAAAAAACTTATTTAGCAACAATTAAAATCTTTAAATTTTTTTTATATAAATTATGAATGCATAATTTATAATATTACTTTTTGATTAGAAGTAAAATAATTTTTTATTAAATTTTTTATATTTAATATTGTATCTTCTAATATTATGCAATAATTCATACTAAATAAAATAAACAATAAAAATGATAATCAAATAAAATTTATATGTTATGAAAAAATATAATTATCTTATCTTTTTAGTTTTTGTTCCTTTGATTATCTTTTAGTTGAGTTGATTAAACAGAAAAACAATTTTTTAATTAAAAAATATATAAATTTCCTTAACAAAATTATAATTTGATTAGGGTTATAAGTATTTATCACAATCTTTCACTTTATATTTTTTAATAAATATTCAAGTTTTTCGTTAAAATTATATTTTTTATTGAAATTTAAAAGTATTTATTATAAAGTAAATTCTCATATAAATTTTGATATAATCCTTATCAAAACTATCGTTGACAAATTTTACAAATCTTTAACAGGAAATTAATATTTAACCAAAAAATTAAAATATTGGTTTTTCATAGGACTTGCTTAATTTTTTTAATTTTTATTACAGGAAAAATATTTAGCATGAGATTAACCTCTATTAAAATTTTAAACGTGGACTCATATATAGATTAATAAAATAGTTTTTTTAACTTCCATAAGAACCCAATGCGCTATGATATAGCTTAATAAAATATTTTTAGTAACATGGGTCTACAACTTACTATATTTAAACATTTTAAATTTTATTGTGTTGTAATGTAAATTTCTTTGTTTTGTAATGTGTATCAGACTATCAGTATTTTTAAAAAGTTATTAAATTGATAATATAGACCAAGGTTCTAAACATTCATATGTCATATATCTTTTATTATAAATAATCGAATACTTTTCACTTTAAGCAAATTTTAAATTAATTTTTGGAATCCATGGTCCCTGACTTCTTAAACATGCACTTTGGATTTTAATCTATGGTAGAGATTCAATGTCTTCCAAATTCTTCTCACATTTTTTTAATGCTCCTTATGAGACATTTAATTTATTTAAGTCAAAATAAAAATTCTCTTTATTTTTAAAGCACAAATAAGTTTAAATGTTCAAAAATTCTAATATGAACCTATAATAAGAATTTTTAAAAATCTAAAGGAATGGTTAAACTTCTGGAGGACTGTACAATCTATCTAAGAAAAAAATCCTATAACAGGAAAGAAGGTTTCGACTAGAGGACATTGGGGGGCGATTTTCTAAGGTGTATTATGCTATTCTAGACCTTCTATGGTTGATTTTACACTAGGGGGCGTTTGGTACCAGGATTCTTTAAACTTTCCTGGGAATAACTAATTGGGAATCTTAGTTTCCTGCGTTTGGTACAGGGATTAAAAATATTTTCCCAGGAAATTATGATTCCTGGGAACACATTTAACCAAGTTTCCCACAAAAATTTTCCCATGTTGGGGGGTGGTATTCTTAGATTCCCACCCCATAGAAAAATTTTGGGGTATGTAAATGACCATTTTACCCTCTCTCACAAACCATCATGCAACAACTTCAAACCCCAAACCCCAAATCCCGAAACCCAAAACTCCAAACCCTAAACCCCCAAACCC
>JASKGM010083451.1:0-14345 GCA_034509205.1 Ceratonia siliqua | reverse complement strand
CAGCAAATGCTTCTTCTTCTGCGCGACGAGCACGGCCCAGCGCACGTGCAAGCTGGTGGGAAGCGGAACGTAGACGGCGTCGACGTCCGGGTCATCAAGGAGGGCTTCGTAGGAGCCGTAAACCTTGGAGCCAGGAGGGAAGCCGTTAGCGGCGGCGAACTTGGAAGCCTTATCATGGGAGCGGCTGGCGACGGCGTAGAGGGTGGCGTTCGGAGCGATAGTTATGGCGCGGGAAACCTTGCGGGCAATATCGGCGCAGCCGAGGACACCGAATCGGATTGGGACTTCGGCCATTGGAGTAGATGAGTTTGGGATTTGGGAATAGAACTATTCCACATGTTGAACCTGTTAAAGAGTTACCCTTTTACAACTGTTTAGTAATTATTTCAGTGGCACTGTTAAGATAATTTTATGAGATATGGTTAATTTTATGTCTATCTAATTTTATGCTGAAAGGTTATTAAGTAAGTTAATTTTATTTATAAATTTTGATATTTGATGAACATATCATATTAAAATAAAATTATACATAAATAAATTTTCTTTTTGTTTATAAGGCACGCAAAACAAAATTAAAAAGTGTTGTGTTTGAAAGAAAAAAGACAAACCAACTTGTATTGAAATTAAATGGTACTTTATATAATGAAAATTACTTCATTCGTTTTAATTATTTATCGTTTAAGATAATAATATAAAAATTAAGGTAGCTATTAAATAATCTCAATTCTAAGAAAAAATAAGTATACTTGATTAAATTACTCTTATTAAAATTTATTTAAACTCTTGTTACTACTCTATTGAAGATAACAATAAATAGGGGTAATGTTGAAAAAATAATAATAAATATTTTATTGGTAATGTAAAACGACAGATAATTTGAAACAAAATAAAGTTCCTAAAACGACAGACAATTTGAAATGGAGGAAATATGTTTTAAAATCCAAATTTATATGATTATATAAGGTAAATTTGTATGCCTAATTATTTTCTCCTCTCTTATGTCTAACAGAACCAAGAACTCAAGACCCCTTCAATTAATCTTCTTTTTGTCTCACCGGTGCTTGGATGGCGAGGGTAGACATCCTCCTTCACCTTTTTGTTTTTCTATTTTTCTCTTTTCCTCTTTCTTTTGAGGAAGTTTTCTCCTTCTTGGTGGAGAAGTTTTCTCCTTCTATTAATAGAAGATATTTCTTCTTCACTGATAAATATTTGGTGACTGAAAATTGTTCTTAAAGATTTCAAGTTTTTCTACTAAATCTACAACAATAAAACACAATTCTTAATTGAAGTCTATTTAGAGTCTGTTCGGATATTCTTTAAAAAGAATGACTTTTATAAATTGAGAAGTTGATTCTTAAAAAAAAATGTATTTTAGTAAAATGAGAAGTTGTTTTGTGTTTAGATATAGTAAATGAGAATGACTTTTGAATCAAAAAATGTGTTCGGCTGCAAAATTATAAAATGACTTTTGATTGATAAAATTATTAAAAAGGACACGCACAAATAATTTTTAATTTTAATTTTTAATAAATAAAAATTATATATTTAATTTAAGAATAATAAAATAAATATATACATGATTAAAAATAATAATTTTTAAAATAAAATAATAATTATGTAAAAATAATCATAATAAAAAATAACTTAATGAAAAAAATAATATAACTATATTAAAAAAATTTTTGATTAAATTTAAATTTTATAATTATGATAAAATTTAACTATGATATTATAATAAAAAAATATGTAACTATGATGAGCAGAGGGACAAAATAGTCGAAAAAAAATAAATCAACTTCTCCTAGAAGGAGAAGTTACAAAATGAGGATTCTACTTTAATCACAATTTCTCATTTTACTTCTCATTATCCTTCAAGAAGAAGTAGATACGAACAGCTAAAAAAATTATAAAAGTTATTATTTTCAATAAAAACAGCTTTTCCTTTTCCTTAAAGGAGATCCAAACGGGCTGTTAGAGTCTTGGTCCTCAAAGAGGGAAGTGTATTGTCTCTTCTCTTTTAGAGTATGGTTGTCAAACTGGTGAATTTAAATAAATTCGTAAAGGGATGAACTCAAATTATAAATTAGTAAGAGTTTACAAACATCAATAAATAAATATTAAAAAATATATAATCATCATAAATAATACTTAAAATACATCATAAAATAAAATATTAATCAGTAAGCCTCCAAAGAATGAAATATTAAACAGTTAGTCACAATCTTTGTTTAAAAGCACTTAAAGTACCACAAACTAGTAGTGAGTTACTGAGTCAAATAAAAAAATATTTAAAAATTAATCTGAATGTAATGACACCTATGTAATTTTGATCAATATCTTCCTTAAAGAATTTCATTTGCTTCAAATTACGTTTAATTGAGAATAAACCTTTCTTATTTAATAAAAAAAAATCACTTCTATAAAATTTTCCATAAAATAATGGTAATTGAAAAAATGAGAAGTTTAAATTTAGTAATGATTTTGGAAAGGAAATATGTAGAAATAAAATTTATATTGTAAAGTTTAAATTTTTCTTGTTTAAAATATAATTCAAATATCATTAGATTTTAATTGAGCTTTTTGGCACACTCACCAACCTCTTTTTTAGAATCTCTGGCTATTTTCTTTAGGAAATTCTTAGTCATTTTCCAATAATTCTCTAGATCTCTCGGTCAAAAGGTTTAGGAATTTTGTCCATTTTGTTACCTCAAGTCAGATTTTCTTTAGAGAAATTATTTTTGCACATTTCATTAGAATTTTCAGCTTTTCCTTAGGCCATTTACGTCGCTTTGGAAGCACCACATTGAGATATTTTCATCCCATTAGTGGTATTTTAAATTAACTTTTCAGCTAAGACTTTACCTTACTCTTCCAGGAAATTCTCGTTCTTTTTACTTCTTCCCCGACCGAAATATAAGTTGCTTCCAGCAAAAAACTCTCATTTCTTCAGCATCTCTTATCTTTTCTCGCTAGTTTGGAAATTTCTACAATCATTCTCACCTTCCCGTGAGTTACCAACAGCAGTAATAGTAAAGACAAACTTGAGAACTAGCAACCTAGTTTCATTCTCCAATTTTCAGTTTATGGAATTGGTGAAGAATTCTCTTCTAGAGTATTTTAAAACCAAGGTGATTGAAATTAGTTAAAATGGGGCTCCAAAGGTAAACGACAATTTTGGTTCAAAGCTAACTAGGTGAGTTAGACTTTTCTATTCTTGGATGCAAGTGGAGTGCTTGCTTTATCATGCCTTTTTTTTATTTTACTTACTAAATTTCAAGTATTCGTTATTTATGTGTGATTCTTGCTTGCTATGATGATATTGCTTTACTAAAAGTTGAGTCTTTCAAATTTTTTAGTTCAATTAATTAAATGGTGAATTTTTGCAAATGAAGAATTGATTGAATGAGTAGCTTTATGATAATTAGAAATTATACATACATACATATATACATATATATATATATATATATATATATATATATAAATAATTGGAAGTTATTTCTTAAATTAGAATACGATATTTTTTTTTTTTGGTTAGCCTATCAATATATCACTTAAGCACAAATTGAATAAGTCATGTTTGGTCATATGTTTTTTTGTTCAAGTATTATTTTTATTACTCCTTTACTACCTAATGTTCCTTAATCTATTGGTAATACTCTTTCAACTTGATAAGTTTTTCCCTACATAGTTGAGCATAGAATTTTATTAAATCTTGATTTTCTTAGTAGCTACTCTCTTCTTTTATTGCTAGTTAACTTTAGGTATATACAGATGTCGATGTCTCAGTAGATAATGTGTTTCTAGTGACTTCTTAATTTTGATCTCATAAGATTAACTCTATCTATTGAGCTTGGATGGCTTGCTTTTAATAATTCTTTTATGAACAAAAATACTCAACTACTTATTTCTATAGTTTTTTGTCAAATGCGCTTGATGTATAGAAATAATCACTAAATTTTTTTCTTGATGGTCAAACCATAATTTTTCACCACTAAGTGAAGTATTAAAGCAACTTTTCTTTTGTTTTCTAGTGATCAATTTGAAACTTTATGCTATGTACAAAATATCATGAAAAAAATGAGGTGCAGAAGTTTTTGTTTTATTAGTCCCGAGATGATCTTTAGTTCCTAATTTCTTCTTGAGAAAACTTGAGTGGTACAAGAACTTAATAATTGCTTATTATAATTTTGTATGATATCCTTTTTATTTGTAGTGCTATTAGGTGTCATTGTAGTTTCATAATTAATAGGAAAAGAAAATATTCTACTTATTCGAATTGACATGTATGATATTAGTATTTATATATTGGTGTTTGGCATTTCTTGTAGCAGTTTTGTTTGATATGTGACTTTAAACCAATGTTTACAGTAATGGAGAGTAGTAAAATAATATGCTTCATTATTTTATTAGCTTTCCTTACATGAGAAATGGAAATTTGTATGTGTATAAATGAAAAATGAAAGAATAGTCTTGCTTGAAATGGCACACGAAATGAGTATTGGATGTAAATTATTCTTGACAAAAGGATACTCGGGACATGAGCTTCCATGAAATTTATTATGATGATATATTGCAAATATTTTAAATTGTGACATGATGTATTTATTGTACATGAAAAGTATACAAGGGTTAAGCTATTTTTATATAATATATGCAAATCTTTTTGGGAGGATCCTTAGTTACTTCCATAAGGCAACCTTGGGTGCACCCAGCTCACATATATGTCCATGGTCAGGGAGGCCATAAGGGAGGCTATATGAATGGGTATATTTATTGATTATACGTATATGTATGTCCATGGACAGGAGATATAAGGGGGGCTATATGGACTGGTATATCTATATGGATGTGTTTCCTATGAGAAAAGACGTTGGATCCATCTCCTAAATAATGTGGTTTTTCATACATATCCATATACCAGTGTATGGAAATTTCTACTCATTTATTTAAATGTTGACATTTAAATTTATAGACTTCATAAGTACTTGGAGATTGACATAATTGAGTTCACAGTATTATGTTATTTCCTTTGGTTACTATTCACTTTATGTCATTTGACAAAGTTTTTAGCTGATATAATTCTCAAGGTATATGTACAATTATTGCAGACTAATAATGTCATTGATTTAATATGAATGGAGAGTTCTCATGGGTATGTTCGTAATTAAGGGTAATTAATGTTTTTGTGTGGTGCTTTTATCCTTGGGTAAGGGTCTCCTACTCATTGAGTCTATATGACTCACCCTTTTTAATTTTTCCCCATCTTAAATTGCAAAACCCCTACGAGCTAATCACCAAATCCATAAGGAGCTTGGTGACTTTTCTAGAGGACAAATGGAGCAAACTCGAGAATGTTGTGGACAGTTGGAATTAGGATTTGTATATTGTGTCGATATAAAGTTGTAATATGTATACATTGTGTAATCATCTATATTATAGCCGTAGAGGCCTAATGATAATTTGTAGTGGGCATATCCACCTTATTGGTTACTGTGTGTATATAGGAGATATTTAAAAAGTTTGGGAAAACTCTGTCAAAATTTTTTTAAAGGGTTCCCCCATTTGTATTACATGTATGCATGTTAAACTAGTTCAGTTATAGTCCTTATACTACATTTCATATAAAGGCTTGTAGGATGTCATCTTAATGGCAGTGCCCTACGCTGATCATATGCCTAGAATTGGGGTCTGACAAAGTTGGTATCAGAGCATGGTCTAGGTTTATGATTAAGGTATATAGAGGTCTCCAATTATCCACCTTATTGGCTACTGTATGTATACACAAGATATTCAAAAAGTTTAGGGAAACTCTATTAAATCTTTTTAAAGGGTTCCCCTATTTGTATTACATATATGCATGTTAAACTAGTTCAGTTATAATTCTCACTCTACATTGCATATGAAGGCTTGTAGGATGCCATCTTAATGGCAGTGTCCTACGCCGGTCACGTGCTCAAAGTTAATTTGTGACACTGAAAGTCCTATACAACCGAGTCAAATTGAAAAAGCAATCATCTAAATCTAATAATATTGAAAAAGTAATCCTCTAAATCTAACTTGAACATTCTTCCTGCAAGAGTAAGACAGTGGGAGCTGAGAGAGAGCCAAAGAAGTGTTGCGACCAAGAGCAACAACAAGAGTATGAGAATCTGAAACAATGACTTGTGAAAGGGAGAATCCGACAATCTGAAACAGAGGTAAATCATGACTCGAACACTGTTGTTAGGGTTTTTAGGGCTGAAATATTGTTATCATGTCCCAGGACTCATGAACTCATGAAATGGTGAGTTGAAACAATGTTGTTTTACGCTTAGGGGTAAGCTGGTGAACTCGGTCAACTTGGGAGTCAACTTGCGAGTTTACCAAGTTAAGACTCATTTCGTTAATTTTTGAGTTTATATTGAGTTAACCCATTTTTCCATGGTGAACTCAAGAACTCGAACGAGTTTACATGTCAAGTTGCAAGTTTGACAACCATGTTCAAAAGCATCTGTTTTTTAATGTTGTTCTTTTGGTTAGCAAAAATTTGAGATATTCTTCTTATGTACAAATTTTGTGCTTAAAGGCCGCGTTGCCTCTTATTTCTAGGTAATTAGTATCACTTTTTTCCTTAAAAGTGATTGCTTATTGACGCAAATGGAATCAAAGTCCTCAAACTCTCGTTAGCATGATAACCATGTGTTGTTCATGGAATTACCTTCTGACTAACGCTTTATTTAGTGTTGTTGTTTTTTGGATGTTGTTTATGTGCGTTTTGACTAGTTTTAGTTTATGTTGACTTTTCCTTTTGCTTAGTAGTGAAGCTGAGCTCTTTCTTAGTTGATTGATGTATTTCCAAGTTTATGAGCGTTCCTTTACAAAGTGATTCTATTCTCTAACAGAGTGATTCTATACTTTTAGATCTTGTGTTTAGTGAGATAGTAAACTCTTGATTCTGTGTTTGTAAGGTTTATTATCCATATCTATCCAAATATGTATTTTCCATCCATTTGCATTTAGCATTGTACCATTTTGGTATTAAAGCGAAACCATCATATTTGTAACGCAAAGTTCCAGTTCTTAAACACCTCCAAACCAACCTAAACCTAAGACACACCCCAGCTTGAGCAAATCACTCTTCAACACTAAATCTCTCATATTGCATCTGCGATGGAACAAATGAAGGAAGCGAAGAGCTGAGATGAAGGAATCGAGGAGTTGAGATGATGCTAGATGGTCAGGGAAAGGATAAGAGATTAACCCTGAGGAAGACCACACGGACTCAATATCGACGTAACCAAGTCGAGTCATCACTGAATAGGGAGGGGAGAGGCAATGATAAAACTAACCAAGATGATATAACCAGGCGAGTCAAGATTGAGGTCTCTAACTTTCATGATAAGCTCGACCCTAACATCTTTAAAGATTAGCTTACCTACATAAATGACTGTTTTGACTAATTCTCCATAGCGGAAGATCGTAAGGTGCAATTTGCTCGCATGAAACTCATAAGGCATGCTTGGAGCAGCATTGAAGAACAATTGCGTCACACTCACAAACCCGAGGTAATAGATTGAGAAGAAATGAAATAGAGACTAAGGGAGAAATACTTGTCTTTAGACTATGAGCAACTGATGTTTGAAGAGTTATTGTAGCTAAAGCAAGGGACATTATCGGTGGAGTAGTATACTGAGTGTTTTCCTTAGCTCACAATCCGTAATCGAATTGTAGAGACAAAACAACAGTCTTTAGCTTGATATCGCCATGGTTTGAGGCCATATGTGAAGAGAAGAATGACAACAACAAGATTGGTGAGTGTTGAAGTGGCCTACCAGTTGGTTTTCCATATTGAACGGCAACTAAGTATGCCAAGAGGAGGTACTCCTAGTGAATTTAAGCAATCAAAAGCACCACCTTTATTACCTTCAAAGATTGATACCACAAAAACCAACAACTACGAAGATCAAAGGAGCAAGGTGCCAATTATAAGGGAAGGTCCTTAGTGCTATAAATGTAAAAACTACAGGCATTATGTCGTAGTATACCTATTAAAAAAGAAGAAAATTGCTTTCATATGTGAGAGAAACTTAGTGTTTATGGAACCAGTTGAAGAAATAGGGGCAGGATGAATGTGATATCGAAAGCAGTTGTGCAATGGTTGAAACTATATACTAAGAAACACTCGACACCCTATCATGTGAGTTAGGTGGATGATGGTAATTCAATTCAAGTACAGCAACAATCTTTGGTCAAATTCTCATGGGGGCAACGATATAAAGATCAAGCCTGGTGTGATGTCCTCCTCACGACGGTTTGCCGCCTCTCCTCGGGAGACCATGGTTATATGATAAGTGAGTATAGTCTAATGGTTACAAGAACACCTACTCATTTTATTTTCATGGGAAGGAATTGGTACTTGACTCTCTCAAAGTGACAAGATTTGAAGTAGAGCCTACTAAGCCAATGATGATCAACTAGAAATTTTTGCTAACCATGAATACCAAACCCATTATGCTCCTTGTAGTGACCCGAGAGTAGACTCAGAGTAACACCATTGTGTCCAGAGAACCCAACAGCCTACTTAAACAATTTGAAAACTTAATGCCCCAATGAAATGCCCAATAAGTTGCCTATTCAACATGCCATAAATCTTGTTCCTAGAGCTACTCTACCCAATCTTCCCCACTACAGAATGAGTCCTATTAAACATGGGGAGTTGATTAGATAATGTAAACACCATATTTTTTCTAGATTTTTTTTATTTAAAAATTCAAAAATCCAAAAAAAAAATAAATATAAAATACAAAAACATGAAAAAAAATAAAAAACACAAAAAATGAAATATAAGAGTTCATCTTTGTTTTCTTTATTTTACTTATGAAAAGTTAGAAAGAAAACAAAAAAAATACAATACAATACAATACAAAAATGAAAAAGAAAATGCAAAAAAGCACGAAAAGTGCATCAGCCCAATACTCCATCAACTAAACAACCTAAATCCATGGAAGCCCAATGATCCTTAATGATCCAATACCCCAAACGACCCACTTTCTTGCAACCCATTCCAGCAACCCATTTCTTTTTCCTCCCCTTTTATTTTCAACCCAACTCACCTAACCCAACTATCATTCCTTCTTTTGTTTTCCTTCATTTGTTTTTCTTGAACCCAATTTGGCCATCTCATCTATGTGCTCTCTTCAGCCCACACGTTTCACCAGCCCAGGTCTCCTCTAATAGCCCAATCCACCCCCAATGTCACAACCCACTCTATTAACCCGTAACCACTTCCCCTCACATAACCCAACTCCCTCTTTGGATGCCCTAGTCGCCTATCTCTCACTCACTCCTCATTTCACCTCACGTTCTGCAAGCCATCAATTTCCTCCAATTCTCATCTTCTTCACTCTCTTTTTGCCAATCTCTCTCTCCCCACACTGTTACACGTAATAACTTCCATTAATGGAAGCACCTTGCCATCTACCACTTGCTCTAAAATGCACCATCTCTACTTACTACCAGTCTCATCATATTTATGGAAGCGCCTCTCTTGCAATGGTGCCCTCCCTTTTCTCATTTTTTGCAAACGGCACTCACAAGGGTCTCGGTTTATGGCTATAAAAGGGGAGTGTTAGCAAAAGAGTGTGAAGGTCGGTCAATTAGAGAAGAAGAATGTTACTCAGAGAGAAATTTTTGAATAAAGGTAGAGAGGGAAAACTTTTGTTTTGTGCAGTGGGAGAGGCAACACTCTTTCTTTTCCTCTTGCATGTGATTGTGCTTTCTAATTTTTTTTTTTAGCAGTGATAGTGTGAAATCCCACGAATCCAAGAAGAGTATTCTTGGAATCCCGGGATCCATGGCAATAGGGGGTAGTTTATTTCAAATCCAATGTTTCTGTGTTTTTCTAAAAAAAATTTCGAAGCATTGGTGTCAATCTAATTTTGTTCATAAATTTAAATCAGAATCAGGTTTTCTCAAAATTATTGTTTGGTTCCATTCAACATGTTGCTGAATTCCCAAATCAGTTTGTTACGTTTAGTTGGAAATAAGGAATAGGCATTGAATTTCTGATCTAATTCTATTTAGGGGTTTTGATTTGAGACAAACTCTTCCTAAGGTTAACGCACGATTCAGAGTAATGAGATACTTGAGTTTCAATTTAGCTTCTGACTTGAAATAGGAATTTGTTGTTAAATTTCAAAATAAATTTCTTGTTATAATTCAAATAATTTTGTCTAAAGAAAAGGTTGGAACAAGACTTCAAATTGTTGTTCCAGGCCTCTTATCTGGTCTATTCCTTGGCACCAATTTAAAAATGTATTGCCATCTTCATTTTATTCCAATAAACTGCAACATTGTTTTCTTTGTACTTAAGAATATATCTTCAATTTGAAATACGGATACCTTGGCCTTTGAGCTCACTTCTAATACTCTTTTCTGCTTATGTGTGTTTTTTTATTTTCTGCATGAGCTATATATTTTATTTTCATAGGTGTTTATTTGTATTTTAGTCCTTTTTATTGGATTTTTTTTTTGGATTGTATAATTTTTGGTTATTTTGCCGTATCTTGTATATTTTATTATCTTTTCCCTAGATGTAAGACTTAATCCTTCTATTATAGACTTTTCTTCGTTCCCTTGTTTGATTTTAATTCTCGGGTCTTTTATCGTTATGGGTTCATGGGTGCATGTTCTAGGATCATAACTTGCTTTCTTGTTAACAAATAAGAAATGAAAGAAGTTTTTTCTGAGTTAGTTGGCTCCAATGGCCTTTGGATAAAACTTGGTGGAAATAAAGTTCTTGTATTCTAAAATGCGATAGGTGTTTGGGATTTATTGAGAAATACTTTCTCTTTTGGAAAATAAAATTTTAGGGAACACAAATAGACATCACTTTGTATTTTTGGGTCCAAAGCCCAAATGCCACCTTAATATGTTTCTTTAGTGGAAATGGGGTCATAAATTAAAGCCTTTTGTTTAGAAGGCCTAATTTATCATGTTTCTCAAAGGATTTCCGAAGGTCCAATTAGTTATTTCTCTCAAAAGGTTTCAAGGATCCAAGTAATCTTTTTCACCAAAGTATTCAAAAAATGCCCAATTAAATATTTTTGAAGATTACCTCGCCTCTTCTAACGTTATGTAGATAATTGATCTCTCATTTTATTTCAAGCCTATATGTAAATTTATTCTCCTATACAGTTTGGATGTTATATGGAGAATTGTTCTCCTATAGAATTCTTAGACTTTGTCTGGAGATCTTTTCTCCCCCACTGTCTTCACTTTATCTCACGTCTTAAAATCTGATTTTTTTGCAATTAATGGAATATTCTTTAAAAGGGAATAATTTAAGATACAATGAATTTAAGCACAAACAATCTAGGGTAATCATCCTTAAAGATGGACGTTGTGATATGCCTAACACATTTTTCACGCGTAATTGGACTCCAAATGTCCTTTTAATTAATTGGTGGAGACTAATTGTTTTCTGCGTTTCCCTTTATGCGCCTAAAGTCATAAAATGATAGTTTTTCACTAGCCGTCACATTGTGACAAACATATTAAACAGTTGTTGAATAGAGGTTTCATACGTGAGAGATTAAGTCCTTGCTCTGTAACAGTGCCGTTGACACCTAAGAAAGGTGGTAGTTGGCGAATGTGTATAGATAGCAGGGCGATTAACAAGATTACTGTGAGGTTTCAATTTCTTATCCTTATATTAGATGATATGTTAAATCTCATTAATGGAGCCACATTTTTACAAAGCTAAATCTTAGAAGTAGGTATCACCAAATTCATATCCGCCCAGGTGACGAATGGAAGACAGCCTTCAAAACAAAGGACAATTTGTATGAATAGGTTGTTATGTCGTTTAGGCTAACTAACGCCCCTATTACCTTTATGTAGGTCATGACATAAGTACTTATGCCCTTCTTGGGAAAATTTGTTGTGGTATATGTCAACGATATACTTAGTTTTAGTAGAAGTAAGGAGGATCATTTACAAAAGGTGTGTACAACGGTGCGGTTCAAACCGCAAAACTGCATGAACTGTGTCGTACCGCAATTTTAACTATGTGGTTCGATTTAACTATTAGGCAAACCATAGGTAGCGATTTGGTCCGTAGTTTGGACCAAGACAACCTAAGTTTTAAAAAACCCTACACTTCACTAAATGTCTAAGTTAGAACGAGTCTTTAAGTATTAAACATTTCTACCATTCCAAATTTCCAGTTTCAATATCTTCAACTTGGAGCCTTGAGTCTTCGACATTGCCCTCCCTTGAACCCTATCTAAGTTGTTGGCTATCTCCACTCCCCATTTTTTATTTTTTTTTGGGGCGTCAAAGAAGATGATAAGCAGGTAAGCTTTTTTCCATCTTCATTCCATTTCTGTAAGATCTTTACTCCTTCTTTGATGCTTTTTTCCTCTAACTCTCTGACTCTCGCTTCCCCCGCTTTTCTGTATTCTATTTCTGTAAGTTGAAAAATGTGATTTAAGATGTTTGTTTATGTATTTTAATTGTTGCTAAACATAGGAAGGTTTGGCATTTGAGTTTCTTCAGTTTTCCTTTCCCTTTTGATTAATCCATGTATACTTTCAAATTTTAAAATTTAAATTATCCTATTTATTTTTCATGAGAAAACCACGATATATCTCATATTTTTCTCATTACATTTTCCCTTCATTGGACTTGGTTTCTTTGTGATAGTTGTACCACAATATATCTGCTTTATCCTTTTACCTGTGAGTTTGGGTTCTTGTTAAAACAATAAATAAATATTTATGCAACTTCTTTCGCACTTAATGACACAATGGGCGTGAACAGTACAAACTAATCATGCTTTTGCAATTTCTCTTGTAAAAATTCATCGAGTCGTACCGAATCGCAACGTATTTCTTCATGTGGTTCAGTCAGCAATTTTGTGAAAAACCGCACTGAACCAAACTGCATACACCCCTAGTTTGTGACATATTGAGAAGGTGTTGGATATGTTGAGGAATAAGCAATTGTATGTCAATAGGGATAAGTGCTCATTCATGCAAGACCGAGCATACTTGTTGGGTTTTATTATATCTAGTAAAGAGGTTGAAATGGATCCTGCCAAAGTTTAAGCCATCAAACAATGGACACTCCTAAGAATATTTCAAAACTAAAGAGCTTTCATAGACTAACCACCTTTTATCGGAGATTTATCAGGGGTTTTAGTACCATTATATGCCCTCTTGTCACAACGTGACAACCGAAAAAAGGCACTGTCATGACCTTAAGGGGACAAAATAAAAAAAATAACAAAGATAAAAATGGAGTCGCCACCAATTAATTAGAAGGATAATTAGGATCCTTTAAAAACCAAATACTGGCCCTTGGAACCAGATGATGGGTTTAGGAGTCTAATTACGTGTGGGAAAGGTGTTAGACACTCCACAGCGTCCATCCCTAAGGATGGTTACCTTAAATTATTTGTACTTAAATTTATTATTGTTTAAATTACTCCTTTTATTATCGTGATTTTTAGAAAAATAAAGAAATAATAGAATTGGACATGTCTTACTGTGTAAGTACCTACATGTCTCAATGGGATCAAGGTCCATGTAACTCAGGTTAATTTGGTTAAAATTTGCCTACGGGTGTATGATTACTTCTATAAGGCAGAAATAAAACTCGAATAATCTGTAAGAATAAATTCCACACAAAATCACAGGTGGGATTAAGACAATATGAGAAAGTAAACTTCCACATAAGGTCCGACAAAATGAGAAATTAATCTTTTACATAAAGTTTAAGGGAATAATGAATGAATTTCCAAATAAGGCCCAACAAAATGAAAGATTAATTCTCTACATAATGTTCAAAGAAGTGAAGACCGTATGGAAAAATGAATTTTCACATATTGCTTAACAAAATAGAAGAATATTCCCCACATGATGTTTGAGATAAATTAAGGGATTCTAATGTCGAAACTAGACAAATCTTTTCGAAGCCTTGGAGCAAAACCGCCAGTTGTAACGTCTGGGGATAAAATAACATTTTTTGAAATTATTGGGGTCAAACTTAGATTTTTGAAAGTATTGGGATCAAAAATTCAAATTTCTGAAAGTGTTGGGATTAAAACTAGAATTTTTAAAAGCATTAGGGCAAATTCAAAATTTTTGACAGTATTGGATCTTCTTTTGGGATTTTTTAAAAATGTTTCATTGGGCTCTTAAGGGGCTTGATTAAATTTAACCAAGTTTTCTTATAATCTCATTTTGATTAACTCTTAAGGCTTGTCCTAAGAATTTATTTGAATGGGCCTTTGGAACCCAAAAATAAAACAATATATATATATATATATATATATATATATATATATATATATATATATA
>JASKGM010083418.1:0-10989 GCA_034509205.1 Ceratonia siliqua | reverse complement strand
CAAATTAGCCACTTGAATGAGAAAATGTAATCAATCTGCCATTTACACTGTCCTCTGTGTTTGTTCAAGCTCAATAACTGTCCGCAGAAAAAAATAACATCTCTATAAGAAGTCAAATATGGCAGCAGTGAAAAATCGTAGCGACTTTTCTAACATTATTAATATTCTGTCTTTTATGAATAAAACAGATGGAATTTTTGGACAAATAGGAATCGCATGGGGAACACTGTTTGTCTGTCCTTATGCCAAGTGGACATCATCTGACGAATGACAAATAATCAAACTAGCGATGGTCGAGGTTTAAGATTCCTAGCAGGCTTTATGCGCCGCCCCACATAATACAAACCCCAATATCGGCACGTTCTGAGTAACATTATTCTAACATTTATATTATGTTCAGTCAAGCACGTTTCTTCCTATGGCGCGGAGATATCTTGGAATTTGGCAGAAGAAAACTGAGGCTATCAAACGACCCAGTTTTTATTACCCATTTTCAAGATTCTCATACCTTTCTAGTTTTCAGCTTTTGAAGCTGCTGCCAGAATAGTAGCACTAATACATGCATCGAATCCGGTCAGAAACTTGTAACCATGACTTAAGAATACTAATGGCAGTATTACTAGGATGAATCACTTTCTGGGACTAGTGTTGCACCTTCTGAGAGAGGATCATTTTTAAACAATAAGTGTAATAGTCACAAGAGTGACAGCAACAACGTTGTTATTGTAGAACTCACTATTATCAAAGTATATTGGTTATACAACTGAGTTGACATATGCATAAAACCACTGACAAAGCAGGAATACTGAACAATTTATGGGTAGCAACACCACCATATACTATGGTAGATCTTTGTCTCAATTAAATAACACAAAGGAGACGACATAACTTAAATTTCTATCCTTCAAAAGAAAGGGGAAGACCTTTCTTCATGCCTTCATGGGATACTTAATGACCAATAAGGAGTACAATTTATGTGAGTCTATTATTTGACTAAGAACAAACTAGTAATGCTAATTTGCTATTTTGGCGCCTAGTGTGACTAATCACTATAAAATTAATAAACTGTCGTTTTGACCGGAAATGAGGTAAGATGCCAAGCATTGAACCTTTGTAGTGTCACCTTTAAATGTTTCCTATGGCAATGACTATGGAAGGTGAATGTTTTTTTTTTCTTTAGAAAAGTAATAGAGTGCATAGTATTCACTTTGACCCGAACTCGCCCCCCAAAATGGGGTACAGTATGAGGTTTAAACCTGGTACTTACATATATCTTGTGCAGGCCAATTTGATTTCTAACTCTAGTTTCTAGACTCTTCAAGTCCTTCTGTTCTGCATATATATGTGCACGGTATTTTGGGTTTTTCTCAGTGAAAACTTTCATGTCTACTTCAAAGAGTGACAGCAGTTCTAGTGAAGATGATAATGAACTTAGAAGAGGACCTTGGACACTTCAAGAGGATACTCTGCTCACCCAATACATTTCTAATCATGGGGAAGGGCGATGGAATTTGCTGGCAAAACGTTCAGGTAAACTAGTAAGGAAAAACAAAATAACCAGCTGGATGATGATACAAATTGAGCACTTTTCGTATCAATTTTTATGCTATTTTTGATTAGTTTCCATTCTCTTTTCTGATTCAGGGTTAAAGAGAACAGGAAAGAGTTGCAGATTAAGATGGCTAAATTATCTGAAGCCAGATGTAAAGCGAGGAAATTTAACCCCAGAAGAGCAGTTTTTGATTCTTGATCTCCACTCAAAGTGGGGCAACAGGTGCCTGTCCCATAACCAAATATCTGCAAACTGCATGATTCTAAGCTTACCTAACAGCCTTCGGTTCTTGAGCTTCACTGACCATTGTTATTTGTCACTATGAATATGCTAGACCATTCCAAAATATTATTTTCCTTTGATTTTCATTACCGTTATTTGATTGTAGGTGGTCAAAGATTGCACAACATTTGCCGGGCAGGACAGACAATGAGATCAAGAACTACTGGAGAACTCGGATTCAGAAACATGCAAAGCATTTGAAAATTGACACAAATAGCACAGAATTTCAAGAAATTGTCAGGCGCTTTTGGATGCCAATATTGCGTCAGAAAGCAAAAGAAACACCTTCTCTAGCCATGTCAATCCAAAACCAGACAATTCCTTTGCCTCTTGACAGTGTTTCTCAATATTCACAAATTGGGACAACACCAACACAAATTCCTTCGCAAGGATTTTGTACGAATGAAACAGTTCTCAATTATCATAATCAACACGAGCAGAACTCAGACTCAGAGCGCAAAAATAGTTCATGCATGTCCTGTTCAGAATCAACAAATATCCCAAAAGCATCTCAGATTTTGGGATACACTACCAGTCAGTTTCATTCCTTAGATAACAGGGACTTTAGCACCTTTGTGTCTGATGGGTACTATGTAAACAACAACGGTTATGACCCAGAAGCATTCAACCCGGCAACTACAATGGCCGCTGAGGATATGGAATACACAGTTGGTGATTGTCAAAAGGCAGAAAGCAATTGGCTGAACAATGATTTTGCATGTAGCATGTGGAATATGGATGAATTGTGGCAGTTATAAACTTACAAGAATAAGAATTTAGGATGTGTTTTTGGAATAACCCAAATATTATCCCATGATATTATGTTATCTGATTAGTAATTGTTCATTAGCTACCAAAATAATGTAGAGGGTAATTGATTTATCGTACAATGTCATCAGTGTCTGTTAGTTGTTCTGTCCTGCTTTGCTCTGACGAGTTCATTTTTGAACTCATCTGCCGAGAAGAGTGAGCATTCACATAGGCACAACACAGTTTGGAAATCGAGTTTAAAACCATGAAACTAGCAGTCCATGACCTGTGAATCTGTCAATACCTTACTAATTTTCAGCGCATTCAATATACAGAATTCAATGACTTTAAAATGGAATAATTCATCGACAAAATGCAAAATCGCCTTACATATATACATATTCTCATTCATATTCTAAAATTTATTCATGAACATGATGGAATTGTGGGGTCCAGCGCCATGAAAAGAGAAGGCAAATTTTCAAAGAGAGAGAAGAAAAAAAATTAATGAAGATAGGCCGAAAAATTCAGTGTAATTAATTAGAAGGTGAGAAGTTATATTTATTAAAGGCAAATTTGGCCTATAAATAGGAAGAAAATGTAAGGAACAAACCACCGAATCATACACTAAGAGAAGATTAAGAGATATTCTCTGAGAAGAAAAATAGTGAGAGAATTTTGAATTATTTTGGGAAATAATTCTGAAAGGGTAAATAACAAAATAATGAGGAAATATTTTTTAGGGTATTTTTGGAAAATATTTTGAGTGCCAGTATTTTGGGTATATCTCATTTTTGTGTGTTTTACCTCTAGAATTTGTCTAGAGAAAACTCTTTTATTGTACATACTATTTTTATTAGTGGAAGATTTAGTTGCATATTGGCCCGTGGACGTAGTCCAAAAATTAAGGGTGAATCGTGCTAATTTTCTGATGTCATTTTATTGATTATTTTATACTGCTAGTATTGCACTTGTGCTATTAATTACATGTCTAAGAATGTTTTGTTTAAGGAGATTGGATTTTAAATGGAACCATTTGTGACCCCTTCAACCTTTCCTTAAAATTTTTCTAGTGTAATTTTGGTACAATTGTTCATATACTAGATTCCACTACCTAATAAGTGGTATTAGAGCTTTTAGTTCTTGTTATGAGTATCCACCATGAAGGCCAAAACTAGTAAAATTATCAGCTTGAATGGCACAAATTACCACATATGAAGAAACAAGATAAATGATCTCCTATTTGTGATGAAATTGCATTTGCCAGTGTTTACTACAACTAAACCTGATGATAAATCTGATAAGGAATGGGCTTTTGAGCATGAGCAGGTGTGTGGGTTCATCCGACAGTTTGTTGAAGATATTGTGCATAATCACATTTGTAATGATACTTATGCTCGAATTCTGTGGAATAAGCTTGAGGAGCTATATGCTTCCAAAACAAGCAAATATAAATTATTTTACCTAACAAAGTTGATGCAGGTAAAATATCGAGAAGGTACTTCGGTAGCAAATCACTTGAATGAAATGCAAGGGATCGTGGATCAATTGTCGGCAATGGGCATAAAGTTTGATAATGAGATACTTGCTCTCTTAGTACTTGCCTCCCTACCAGAGTCATGGGAAACTTTGAAGATCTCCATCACCAATTCGACACTTAACGGTGTCGTAAATATGGAGTTCATTAAAAATAGTGTTCTGAATGAAGAGATGAGAAGAATATCACAAAGTTCATCATCTTCATCACAATCAGAAGTTCTGGTTACAGACACAAGAGGGAGAAGTCAGTCAAAAGATCCAAAGTCTAAAGACAAAAGCCGTGGAAAGTCAAATAAGTATGCAAATCTCGAATGTCACTATTACAAGAAAATGACATATTCAAAGATTATGTCGGAAGTTCAAGAAGGACAAAGGCAAAAAAGCAAAGAAAGATGACAGTAGTAATAATGAACAAGCAAATACTGCCGATGAATTTCATGTTGCATATGACAATGATATAGTCAATCTCATATCCCATGAGACAAGTTTGGTGATTAATAGTGGTGCTACTATTCATGCAACCTCTCGGAAAGAATTCTTTTCATCTTACACTCCAGGAGATTTTGATGTTGTTAAAATGGAAAATGATAACCTGTCAAAAGTTGTTGGCAGAAAAGATATCTCTTTGGAAACAGATAATGGCACAAGGTTAGTTCTGAGAAATGTTAAACATATTTTAGACATTCACGTGAATTTGATTTCTGCAGGTAGACTTGATGATGAAGGTTTCTACAAACCTTCATGAATGGCCAATGGAAAGTTACTAAAGGTTCCTTGGTGGTGGCCAGAGGAAAAAGGCACTCATCCTTATATTTGATGCAGGCAAAGCTCTCCAACGACATATTAAATGCTGTAGAGAAAAACAATGCAATTAAGTTATGGCATAAGATACTCGGTCACATGAGCGAGAAATGGATGACCTGCTTGGCTAAGAAGAAAGTTTTATCTGGAATAGACAATGGGCATTTAAAGAAATGTGTTGATTGTCTTGCAGGAAAGCAGAACAGAGTTGCTTTCAAGAGTTCACCTCCTTCCAGAATGAAAAATGTGTTAAACTTGGTGCATTTAGACTTGTGTGGACCAATGTCAAAGTCACATGGTGGTACTCAATAATTTGTGACTTTTATTGATGATCATTCCAAGAAGACGTAGGTCTACACCCTAAAAACAAAAGATCAGGTGCTAAACGTTTTCAAACAATTCCAGGCCTTAGTTGAGAGACAAATTAGGAAGAAGCTTAAATGCATCCGAACAGACAATGGTGGAGAATATAATGGATCATTTTATGCTTATTGTAAAGAGCATGATATTCAGCATCAAACAACACCTCCAAAAACACCGCAGTTAAATGACCTAGCTGAGAAGATGAACAGGACTTTGATGGAGAGAGTTATATGCCTACTCTCACATGCAAAGTTACCCAAAACCTTCTGGGTTGAAGCATTAACTACAGTTGTACATGCATTAAATCTTTCACCCTGTGTCCCTCTTCAGTTTTATACTCTCCAGAAAATGATGTTTCTTATGATCATTTACAGATGTTTGGTTGTAAAGCCTTTGTAGATATCCCTAAAGATGAAAGATCCAAGCTAGATGCCAAGACACGACAGTGTATATTTGTTAGCTATGGTCAAGATCAATTTGGCTATAGATTTTATGATCAAATCCAGAAAAAGCTTGTCAGAAGTTGTGATGTTGTGTTTGTTGAAGATCAAACCATTGAAGATATTGACAAAGTAGAAAGAAATATTGAAAGTTCCAATGGTGATTCAAGAGACATGAAATTAGTTCCTCCAATATTGGTGCCAAGACGGGTTGGAGAAGAAGTTCAGGATGGTAATCCTGATAGAAATGATGCTCCTCTCATTGAAGTTGAATCAGATAATGAAAATAATCAACCACCAACATTAGTAGCTTCCCCACCTCCATTAAGGAGATATAGTAAAATAAGATAACAATCTACTATATACTCCAGTAAGGAGTACGTCTTACTCACTGACGGGGGATAACGTGAAAATTTTAAAGAAGCAATGGAAGATGAGCACAAGCAAAAGTGGCTTGAAGCCATGCAAGATGAGATAAAGTCCTTACATGAGAATAAGACATTCAAACTAGTGAAGTTGCCAAAAGGCAAGAAAGCTTTGAAGAATAAGTAGGTGTTCAGGATCAAGCATGAAGAGCATAATCCCTATCCACGATTCAAGGCCAAACTGGTTGTAAAAGAATACAGCCAAAGGAAAGGTATTGACTTTGATGAAATTTTTTCACCTGTTGTGAAAATGACATCCATTAGTATTGTGCTGGGTTTAATAGCAAGTCTTGACTTGGAAGTTGAGCAAATGAATGTAAAAATTGTCTTCCTTCATGGAGAGTTAGAAGAAGAAATATACATGGAGCAGTCAGAGGGTTTCAAAGAAAGAGGAAAAGAAAATCATGTGTGCAAATTGAAGAAAAGTCTGTATGGTTTGAAACAAGCACCGAGACAGTAGTATAAAAAGTTTGAGTCAGTTATGGGGGAGCAAGGCTATAAGAAAACTACTTCAGACCACTGTGTTTTTGTGCATAAATTCTCTGATGATGATTTCATTGTTCGTTTGCTCTATGTGGATGATATGCTGATTGTTGGCCAGAGTATTTCTAGAATTAACAGCCTGAAGAAGCAGCTGAATAAGTCTTTTGCCATGAAAGACTTGGGCCTAGCACAACAGATTCTTGGTATGAAGATAATTAGAGACAGATGTGCTAAGAAATTATGGTTGTGACAAGAGAAATACATCAAAAAGGTACTTCAAAAGTTCAATATGGATCAGGTTAAGGTGGTTATTTGTCCTTTTGCTAATCACTTTAAACTAAGTTATAGTCAAAGCCTTTTCTCATATATGTAAAAGGAAGAAATGAACAAGGTTCTATATGCTTCAGCATTAGGGAGTTTAATGTAGACCATGGTTTGTACTCGTCTGGATATTGCTCATGCAGTCAAAGTAGTAAGT
Source organism: Ceratonia siliqua (assembly GCA_034509205.1). NCBI lineage: Eukaryota > Viridiplantae > Streptophyta > Magnoliopsida > Fabales > Fabaceae > Ceratonia > Ceratonia siliqua. The sequence goes on along the minus strand of JASKGM010083418.1, from coordinate 3,876 downwards.
AAGTTCCTTTCAAATCTTGGCAAAGAACACTGGGCTGCTATAAAATGGATTTGCAGGTATCTTTGTGATACTTCCAAAATATGCTTATGTTTTGGAGATGCTAAACCTGTGTTAGTTGGCTACACAGATGCGTATATTGCTGACGATGTTGACTTAAGAAAGTCAACTTCAGGTTACCTGATTTCATTTGCAGGGGGAGCTGTATCATGGTAATCAAAGTTACAGAAATATGTTACCCTCTCTACTACTGAAGTATAATTTATTGCAGCAACAGAAGCATGTAAAGAGTTGTTGTAGATGAAAAACTTCTTAAATGAACTTGGTTTTTAGCATGACATATATCAATTATTTTGTGATAGCCAGAGTGTTATTCACATTGGGAAGAATTCCTCCTTCCATTCAAGGTCAAAACACATTGATGTGAGATATCACTGGATCAAGGATGTATTGGAGATGAAGCTACTACAGCTTGAAAAGATTCATACAGATGAAAATTGATCAGACATGCTAACAAAGATTCTACCAAAAGATAAGTTTGAATTCTGTCGATTGATTACAAGAATGGTGGAGCCCTCTATAGGGATAAGTCCTTCCAAATGATTGTCTCCAAGATCATTCATCTTCCTCATAAGCTGGAGGGGGAGAATTGTAGGGTCCATCCACATGAAAAGAAAGAAGGCAAATTTTCAAAGAGAGAGAGGAGAAGAAATTAATGAATATGTGCAGAAGAATTCGGGAAGTTATATTTACTGAAGGTAAATCTTGCCTATAAATAGGAAGGAAATGTAAGGAACAAACCACCAAGCCAGACACTAAGAGAAGATTAAGAGATATTCTCTGAGAAGAAAAATAGTGAGAGAATTTTGAATTATTTTGGGAAATAATTTCGAAGAGGTGAGTGAGGAAATATTTTTTTGGGTATTTTTGGGAAATACTTTGAGTGCCAGTATTTTGGGTAGATCTCATTTTTTTGTGTTGTACCTCTAGAATTTGTCTGGAGAAAACTCTTTTATTGTACCTACTATTTTTATTAGTGGAAGATTTAGTCGGATATTGGCCTGTGGACGTAACCCAAAAATTGAGGGTGAATCATGTTAATTTTCTGGTGTCATTTTATTGATTATTTTATACTACTAGTATTGCACTTATACTATTAATTACATGTCTAATAATGTTTTGTCTAAGGAGATTGAATTTTAAGTGGAACCATTTGTGACCCCTCTAACATTTTCTGAAAATTTTTCTGGTTTTTTATATAATTGTTCATATATTAGACTCCGTTGCCCATGAATGGATTAGAATATGATGAAGCAGTTGAGATTCTCACCCACAACGAAACTTATGGCGACGACAGAGATTTTGACAATAATGGCTTGATATTTGGAAAACTTACCATTTTCTAGCAATCACGTCGGTGAATGAGATTACTAATCAAAGGAATAGGGGAGAAATTTAATTTTTTAATTTTTTAAAATTTTTATTTTAAGAAATAATTTTAAAAAAATTAAAATTAAAATTAAAAAATATTTTATAACAAAAATATTTAAAAATAATTCAAAAATTAAAGTAAAAAACTACAAATTAAATAAAAATAATTCTTTTATTTTATTTTTTTATTTTTTTATATTCTTTTAAATTATTTCTTAAAATAAAAAATAAAAAAATAAAATTTAAAATTTAAAATTTAAATTAAAAAAATAAAAAAGCTACTCCATAGAAAAAGCCATTCAAAATTCCTTTTGCTTCGGGGAGAATCACTTTTTGTCATAATTGACTTTGGAATAATCTATTTGGCAAAAACTAAATAAAACCATGTAAGGATACCGAAAGCAGTGTAAAAATGGATGCGTCGGCCTTTGCTAGCTTTTTATTTTTTGTTTTTGTTTTTTTATAATTTTTATTTTAAGAAACAATTTAAATTTTTTTTAAATTGAAAAATTAAAATAATTTATTTTACTTTTATTTATTTATTTTTGAATATGGTATGAATTTTTTTTATTTTGACTTAATTTTTTCTATTTTTTTAAATATTTTTTAAAATAAAAAATAAAAAATAAATAAAAAGTTAGAGAGTATACTTATTTCAGAGTTAACAAATATCTTGTTTTGAATTTAAAATAAGTACAGCTTTATTTTAGGGCTGTAGAATAATTTGAGATATTTTAATTTTTAATTTTTTAATTTTAATTTTTTAATATTAATTAACTATTTATTATATCATATTTTTTTAAAAAAAATTTTGTATTTTTATATATTTTCGTATACTATTTATTCATAATTCTTTTATATTATTTATAGATAAATAAAAAATTTAAAAATATTTTTAAAAAATACATAACACAACAAATAATCAATTAATATAAAAAAATAAAAAATAAGACAAAAAATAAAAAATTAACACACCCCAAATTAAATTTCAGCCCCAAAATAGAGCTACCTTAAAATCACCCTTTAAAATATTAGCTCATTTACATAATAAATGGTAGAATCATTTTTAGCAAAATAATAAAATAAGTGGTAACTTTTTATATATATATATATATATATATATATATTTTTTTTTTTTTTTTCAAAATCTAATTTTTGAAATTTCGCAAGAATCAGAATTTGTTTTCATCGATTTTAATTCAAAAAGAACATAATACGAAGACCTGAGATTTGGAAGGTTGATGAATAAAGGGAGTTGAGAAAAAGCAGGAAGAAGAGCGTAGGGTTTAGCCATGGTCCTGATCATGAGTTGACACGAGCTGTGACTCGGCCACACTTATAGACTTATAGTATGTGAATAGGGCCAGGGGACCTGACCCTATCTATGACATGTTCAAAGGGGATAGTCATCGTCAATCACGAGCGCTGAGATTGAAAACTACAATAATCAATTATATTTACAAATCTCACCAAATTACTTCATAAATATAAGTTAAAATAAATTAGCGAAGAAATAATTTATTTTGTAATTTTTTAAATTATTTGTATCTTATATTTTTATAAAAAATAAAAAATTATGATTAAAATATAATTTTTATTTTGTAACTTCTATTTTTAAGGGAAGTATATTTATTTTTTTTTGACGATTTTACTTTTTTATTCATTATAGTTATATTTTTTTATTATAATATTATAATTAAATTTTATTATAGTTATAAAATTTAAATTTAATTAAATATATTTTTTAATATAATTATATTATTTATTTTATTAAGTTATTTTTTATTATAATTATTTTTACATAATTATTATTTTATTTTAAAAATTATTTTTATCATGTATATATTAATTTTATTATTTTTAAATTAAATATATAATTTTGATCCATTAAAAATTAATTTTAAATTCTTTGTGCATATAATTTTTAATATTTATCAATTAAAAGTTATTTTATAGTTTTGCAGTCGAACATATTTTCTGATTCAAAATTCGTTCTGCATCCGAATATAAAACAATTTCTCATTTTATAAAAATTATTGTTTTTAAATAACATCCAAACAAACTTTAAATCAAAGGGTCACAAAACCTGTTGATTTAGTGTAGCGCTGAAAAATATGCAATTATATATATATATATAATTTTAGGTATTGGCCCAACTTAATCCTTCATATAATTAATTATATTAAATTTAAATATAATTTTAAGTATTTTTTAAATTACATTTAAATGTATCAATGCATTTGAATATTTATGTATTTATTTTTTATGTTTTATGTTTTATTCTTATTTTTTTAATTATTTTGGTTTGTATTTTTGTTTTTTATTTTTATTTTTAAAATTTGTTTAATATGCTTTTTTTAATTTTTTTAAGCATTGTTTTTTTTAATTTTTAAACTTTTTTTGAGTTTTTTGATTAAATTATTTCATTATTTTCTTAAAAATAAAAAA
>JASKGM010083397.1:0-14353 GCA_034509205.1 Ceratonia siliqua | reverse complement strand
AATCAATATACCTCTTCTATGATTCGCGATTATGGAATTCCTCCTTCCTTTGAAAAGTTTGATCCCTCCTTCTTCTGAAGTCCTCTCCCTTTTTTCGTCTTCTATTTTCGGTCCCTCTGCCTTCACCTCAGATACCCAGCAATTCCTTCCTTCTCTTCCTCTCTAATTCCAGACCCAGAAATCTCCTTCTAACCGTCGATTTTCGCTTCCAAAACCCTCGGTTTGCTTCCCCTTTTCTCTCGTTCTCTTTTCGTTTCTTATAACCTGCTCCAGAGACAGGATCTCGTTCCCCCAGTAAAAAATCCCGTGAACCATGGCGTGGATATGGCAGCCGCGTGATGCAAAGAGATAGGCGCATGGGGCGATTGGTTTGCGAGGGAAGAAAATGACTTTGGGGATTTAGGGATCCGTTTGAACCGGGTCAGGATATGGGTCGGGTCATTTTTTTGTTTGGGCTCTGACTTTGGGCTCCGGTTTTGGGCTGTAGGATAGGGCATTAGGCCTACGGTTATTTGGGCTGAATTTTTTTTTTTGGCTAGGCCCTTTTCTCTTTTTTTTTATGTTTTGGTTTTAATTAATTTTTTTCTTATATTTTTGTATTATTATTATGTTTTTTTTATTTTACTACTTTTTCATCATTTTTTTTATTTTTCATTTATTTATTATATTTTATATTTATTTTTGGTGCCTGGACAAAATCCAGTGTTTACACCATCTTTGACTTTCTTGACTTCTATCCCTAGGAAATAATCGAGTTGTCCCAAATCTTTGAGAGAAAAGGCAGCATCAAGCTGTTGTATCAATTGTTACTTGAGCAACATCACTACCAGTGATGATCTACATATACTAACAGAAACAAAGTTATATGTTCAATTATTTTGATAAACAAAGACTAGTCTGCTCTAGATGAGTGAAGCCTAGGCTGTACAAAAAGGTGCTTAGCTTATCAAACCAAGCCCTAGGTTCTTGTTTTAAATCATAAACAAGAACCATCATAGGTGAACAAGAATGGCGGAACAAATTGGAGTGGACAAATAACAAGGTCAAAGACCGATTTCAATCTATATTTTTGGCCTATACTTAGTATGTCCTTCAAGTACGTTTACTTGTTGCTCCTAATAATAAGTCTTGATGTCTAAGTTAAAACACTAGTATGGTATGTTATGCTTTCATATACAAGTGTTGCATTTCTGTTGTCTATTACAGTCACAGGTACATACAAATCTCAAAATATAGTGCCATGCTAAATATTTTAATTCAATTATATTGTTTGCACATTTTTTCCTTTAATAATGCATTTAACTTCTTTTTAATTTTTTATTAACATTAATTTTTGTCCAAAATTTGGACAAAAATTAGTTATTTTTTATTAAAATTTTAAATTTATTTAAAAATTAGACAGAAACTTATTTCTTATCAATATTATTTTAAATTTTTATAAAACAATTGGAAAATTTTTTTTATTAAAATTTAAAATTTTAGTTTGAAAATTTGATGAAAATTCATTTTTATTAATATTATTTAATTTTTTCATAAAAAAGGATTCCTGTCATTTTTTGGATGGAAAAAGAAATAAAATATTATTAATTTTTTGATCAATTTTCGATGTAAATTTTATATTCATCAAGGAATTTTGCGAACCCCATTTTTTTGATCCATTTTGGGTTGAGAATTTAGCTTTTTGTCCAATTGTTGAGTGAGAAATTTAAGGCATTATATTGTTGATGGTTGAGCAATCCTTCGGTTCATGTTGGCAAACTCTTTCTGTGAGACTCAAGAATTTCATATTATAAAATACACTGCAATATTTGTATAAGCGTATAAGGTGAGGTAGATTAACTTAGCATTTAGGACAGCAATCCAAGTCATTGAGAGAATAAAATTTTTAATATCTAAATATATTATTATTTTATTTAAGTGATATTAATCTTGGACAATAACCTTTAATTATGGGTTTTGATATATATATATATATATATATATATATATATATATAATTTGTCAAACATAACTATATTTCATTATGTATTGTGAGTTAATGGTTAATCATGGACTGACCAATTAATTAATTACTTTACTCTTTGAAAAAAAATCCTTACAATTAAAATAATATTTTATACGAAAATGTTATTTATTACAAATAGAAAATTAATATTTATATATTAACTATTCTTGAATATGATTACTTAAAATTCAATTACTCTTTAAACATAACATGATGACTAAATCATATTTTAACCAAGATATTATTTTAAATAAAATGGAGTTGTATGTAACATATTCTGAAGAGTAATATTATTTGTATACCATATTTTTGTACACCACTCTTATATCTCTTCTCATATACATGATTTTGTTATTATCTATCATCATTATTATGATCAATTATTTTATAATATATCAATGATTAAAAGAAATGTATAAGAGTGATATAAAAAAATATATAAATAATAATATTTTTAAAATAAGGTAAGACACCATTGTATAAGTTTTAAAAGTATAGAGTAGATTTATATAAATTTTAAAAATAAAGAGATATGTGCGATGGGATGAGAGGCGGTGGATTATGTTCTAAAATGTATGACCGTACATTTTGGGTTAAAAGTTTTGATGGGATGGGAGGTGGTGGAATATGTTCTAGCAATTCCATCCATACAATTAACATTGAATTTAGTAAGTGGTAACGGGACACCATTTCAAAAATGTGAATGTACTTCTTTCCATAATATGAAAAAACGACAATTTATGATGATTAAGAAATTGTACTAGTTAGTTTTGTCCAAAATTTTGAAATCATTGTCAAAGTGGCTGCCAACCGAGTTGCCTTCCACAAACACATCTTTCAGACAAACAAAGTAAAATAAAAATGATCCAATAATTAATGGTGAATATTTTTTAGTATCTCAAATGACTTTGATACTCTACCAACAAATTAGGGCTATTAATAGTTGAATTCACTTTTTATTTTTCACTATTTTAATTTAATAGTGAATTCGCATATGAAAATTTAGGTTTAGAACAGTCTCTTTGTAATAGTTTTATATCACTTTAGTGTTTGACTAATCATAATATTTTTTGGGCTAAAATTCTTTTTTATTCCTTACATTTGTACTAAATTTCATTTTAGTAATCCCCAACGTTTTTTTGGTTCAATTATGTCCTACAGGTTGCAAATTTGATTCAATCATTTCCTAATCATTAACTCATTCTATTTGGCAAACGGAAATTGTATATGTGGCTCCAACGTGGCTAACCATGCTTCAAAACCTACTAACATGGCTAACTAGAATAATAGGTTGCTGATATAATCATGAATCAAAAGTACACCGTTTTGAGTTTTGAACAAACAATTAACTTAATTGTAAACGTTACTCCCTAATTTCAAATCTTCCAAAACTTCACTTTGTGTAAATACCGAAGACGAACTCGGTGAAAAAAATTGCTTGATCCAAACTTTGATTTGCACTTGCTGGAGTAAGGAAATCCAATTTGAACATAGATTTGGTTGTTATTCTTGAAGAATTGGTTGAGTAAAGAGGGTTATTGAGGTATTTCTATATTTAATGTTTGTTTAAGTATAATGTCGAATGGTGGTATGTGCATTTTTGAATGGGTGATTTTGGGGTATGTGTGTTGTGTTTTTCTATAGTAATGGGTAATTTTGTTTTGATAAATTATCTGATGTGGCCATAGGATAAATTTTTATGCCCCTTGCAAGCATGGTTAGCCACGTTGGAGCCACGTTTGTAATTTCTGTTTGCCAAATAGACAGGGTTAGTGATTAGGAAAGGATTGAATCAATTTTGCATACGACATAATTGAATAAAATAAAATGTTAAGGACTAAAATGAAAATTAGTGCAAAGGTAAGGACCAAAAGTGTATGTTAGCCTATTTTTTGTCTTTGCTAAGTTCCTGTGATCACTCCATTTAGTTAGAGTTGATGTTTTTTCACTTGTGGCAACTTTAGTGATAGATGTTCTTTTGCTTTGTCAGTAGGTAAACTTGATGATATGATAAAGTAATACCTTTTAAAATCAGAACATTTTGCACCTCAACTAATCCTCAAATTTGCATCGTAATTGCAACTTAGGGCTCGCATAATGAATATTATGCAAGCAATTAACTTGTTATATCATCAAGTGTCAACGTAGTGCGTGTCATTAAAATTAACACGTGAATATTATAATAATAATATTGTAAATTTTTTTATAATATTACTAATATAAAATATATTATATTAATTAAATAAATTATTAAATTAAATAAATGTGATTCTCATGAGTCGTCAAAATGTTGGATGACTCATTTACATTTTAATTTTTAAAAATTGAATGTGAGTTGGCCTTGAACGATTTGCATTTAGGTTTTTTTTATCCTTTGTGGATAAATTTTTTTGTTGCTAAAGGTAAAAAAAAAAAGAATCACTCAGAAAAAAAAAAATCTCGTTGCCCTTAGAAACCTTCCGAGAACTCACCTTGATTAGTACAAATCAGTTTGGCATTTCCATTTTGACATGGAAAAGAAACAAGAGATGGTACTAAGCAACGAGAGGAAAGAGACACTGGAGAAATAAAGGCAAATAAGAACGGACGAGCACCCTTGTGAGTCTCTGAGATTTAAAACGAAAGGGACAAAGGGTTCTATGGGAGTTCCAGAAAAAAGTGATGAGGATATTTTGGGAAATTGATCATGAAGGATATTGACCCTTCAAAAACTACATTGGATGCCAAATCCGTATAGCTTTTTCACGCAAAACAAGGGTCGTTTGGGAATAGAGGAGTGAGATTTCTCTTTCCTCTTTTTTAACTATTAATTTTGCTTTCATTATGTATGCATCGATCGAGCAATCTCCTCGTCGTAAGCAAAAGCTCCAAAAGCCCTTCATTACAATTTTGAATCATTATGTCCCTCAGCGTTTTTATCTAACTACTTTGTAAATGACTCATGACTTTTAATTTCTTATATATATTTTATATAAAATTTAGGACTTTAGGAGGACAAGTTACTCCAATCTCAAGATATATAGTGTATATTGTAATTGATGAATATGTCAATAATAAATCCTATATTCTTAAATTGTACTTAATGATTTTCTTATTTACTTAAGTATCGTTTAGTAATTAGGTAAATAATTTGAATTTTTAAATATTCAATAACTTATTTAAAATGTTTTGATAATATAATATATGAAAAAATAATTTATTATATTCTTCATGTCATAACAAATAGAAATGATACTTTTTTAATGTTATATGTATAAATTTTTATATCCTTAAATAAAATTAAACATTCACCTATTACGTTTTTAAGAAGTTTATATTTTCCTTATTGATATATTTAAGAGAAACTCATTATTTTATTTTCTTTTATTCTTTGAGACCATATCAACTATGATCTTGAAAGGTTATATATACGAAACATTATAAATCATTCAGCCAAATTAGGTTATAATTAATGAATTTTTTTAATACTTTCATATACTTTCCTCAAGCTAATATTATGTTCCTTTGTCGTCGACCCTCTGATGGTGTGTCTGATCAATTAGAGAAAATTAAGAAAAAATATGTATAAAATTAAACGATAAAAGATAGAACAGTAATTTTAGTACCAATATTAATTAATTAATGCTACATTTTCTTCTTCCCTTAATTCTTCATCTCTCCGAGGTCCAACGGCCATAACAGTTAGAAAATAAATGAAAACCATAGATAATTGAGATAAGGATAAGTGAAGGAGGAAAAATGATGACCATTCTGAAGACCAAGCATATATATATATATGAACACAATAATTACTATAATATCTCATATAAACATATCCTCATGTTTAAATGATTGGTACGAGGTCATGGTTTCTGAACAATGATATGAATACACTGTGCTGATATCAAATTACTATTTTAAAGCCCTAGAAACTCCAAATTAATCCTTTGTAATTGGCCAAAAGAACCAGGAAACAAACAAGGGAAAAAAAAAAAAAAACTGAAAACCACAAACCTCAATCATGGAAATGTTTTCTTGTTCCTTTTTTTTTTTCTCCTTTTCTTTTTCCTTTTCCTCTTTCTTCTGGGTCTTCTTCTAAACTGTCACTGGATTTACCTGTTAGAAATGGGGTTTGGACCACTGGGGACTTCATGAGCACTAGCGTTGAAGATCCTCTTTTGCCGTTGCAATGGTGGCTGAGAGCGTCCTCTTTTTAGACCCATTTGAGGAACATGAATGGGGTTGGTGGTTTCTTTTCGTGCCATATTGGTCTTGAAATTTTCTGTAACTTCTCTTCTTGAAGCAGCAACCATGAAGTTTCTCTCGTTGTCCCCATCTTTGGCCGAAGTTAAATGAGAGAAGCTGTGTTCTTGCACAGCCCTAGTGAAGTGAACTATTAAGAGCAAAGAGAAGAATAAGGTCTTGCAAGTGATGAGAGAGGGATTTACTGCATCACCAGCCATGCAAAATGAAGTGATTTATAATAAAATCATCCAAGAAGCTTAGCTTACAAGGTAATCAACAAAAGGGTCAAGGGTTGGCTATGTGAATTGAGAATTATATTAGTGCTCAAGTTGGCAAAGAGAGAAGGTGAGTGTTCTGAGAAAGAAGATACCTTGTAGGGTTGAGTTTTACTTTAATGAAAATAATTTCAACTGGGGGAGAAAGAAACAGAGTCTCCTGAAAAAGCGAGGATTGGTGGATTCCTGAGCTTTATCATTTATCAGTATGTTCTGTTTCCATTGCGGTGAAAATATAAATAATTAAGATTTTAAATTGTAATTACAGTTAACCTAATTATGAAAAAAAAAAAATATATATATACATATATATATATATATATACACACACACAGTTACGGCCCCATATTGTTATAAAATATACTACAATCTGTACCTTATATGGCTTTGAGAGCTAGACCAAATTAAATTAGCATTATTATATTTTTTTATTGTCTTTTTAGAAGATATAGTGAGACAATAAATAAATAATTTTCTATTTAAAAATAATAATACTAATATATATGATTTTGGAGGATTTGGTTAGGTTGTGGTTAGGTTGTCTCATAATAGTTACCTTTATAAAAATTAATATTTCATAAATAATCTCATTTTCAATTTTTAAGAAATAGTCTGATGTTGGAAGGTACTTATTGTTAATGGGGAATTATTTATAAAGTTTAAAATACAAATTATAATGAATAATTAACTATAATTAGTAAATATTTATTTAAAATTGTAGTAATAAATAATTATTTAAAAATTATTTTAATAATATTAATAAATAAATAATTTGCATGTCGAAGACACTAATACTAATAATTAAATTGGAAATTAAGATTGTAAACCGTACCAAGAGTGGAGTGACTAGAAAATTTATCTTTATGATCAACAGGACATTACTAATTGGGGGGAGTTTTGTTTTGGCCGTAAATTGTTTTAACTCTTGTTATAATTATAATTTTAAATTTAATTATAGTGAATATAAAATACTTCAAAAAATATAATTATTATGAATAATGTCATCTAATGCAATTATAAATTTTATTATAACAAAATATTATAACCACAAATAATTGTAGACGGTAAGATTATAACGTTTTAGGACAGCGAGGACGTGGTGGGAAGAAAGTCGCCATTGTTCCCTATGAAGAGGACCAAAATGAGCCCACGCACGGAAAATCTTGGATTTATGGAAAAAGCACAAGAACATAATAACAAATAGAATCATAAAGAGTAAGATAGATCTTTCCGGTGAAGGAGCTCATTTATATTATTATCATAGTACTAAAAAATTAAATACTATTGTTATAAATATTTTGATACATAAATAATTTTTTTAAAATTTAAATAATTAACTTAATTATATTTAAAAAATAATATAAAAAATATAAATGACAATAATACTACATTATGATAGTAATAGAAATATTTCCCCCATTAAGATGGGTGGTTGACAAAATAGTTGCTAGTTTCTACTCAAGCAAGGTATAACCTTTTCCATAAACATAAAAAACAATAAAGGGGAGAGTAACGAGAAAGAGAGAGAGTAAAATGTCAACCATTAAGAAAACTCAATGAGATATTATTATAATTATTTAAATGTAAAAGATATATTGTGTATGCGCATGTAATAAGTTTTTTCCAAAGAAAATTTTCATAAGCTTTTAACCCCACTATAACATTTTTAGAAAATAGTCCCCATACTAAACCATTTTTCGAATCTATTTCTTTCATTGTATCACTTCCTGCCAACTCAACGCGTTTTTGTTTGTTACTGTGGCTGTTACCACTTAACATTCTTCTCTTCGTTTTTTCTTTTTCTTTTTGCTTTTAATTTTTAATTTTGTTTTCGAAATTTTATACTTAATTATTTTAAAAAAATAAGACTTTAAAAATGTTAGCCCAATAATTTTTAATACATAAAATTAATAAAAATAAAAAATAAAAGGAAAATATATATTATTTGATTAATCATAGTTGCAATTTATAATTTTTTTGTTTTATATTTTTTACTCTATTTCCTATAAATTTTATGTGAAGCTTTTTATTTTATAAGTTTACATAATTATATATTGTTAACTTGTGATACGAGTTGGAAACCGTATGAAGAAGATGAATAGTCAATTTGTGCTTAGAGTTTAATTCCGCCCAGGTCTCACAGTCCACAACTAGAAATAGAGTGATTCCAAAGCCAAATGAAAGAAGACATTTTGACCCATGAAAACGATTAAAGAAACAGCCAAATACGTTAAGTCTACAAGGAGAAACAACAAGAAATAAAAGACGTTCTAACAGAAGCGAAAATAAAAGTATTGCTTGAATAGATAATGCCACCATCCTAAGGAACCTACAACCTTAAAGATACAGAACTTGTGCACTCACCACCCTCTAGAATCCACCAAAGAGATATAAAAATGCAAGCAAGCTCACCACTCAATGGAATCCACCAAAGAGATACATAACTAAAGGAATAAGGCACAAAAGGCTTTTCAACTTCTTGAATTATCTGAATAGTTTGGAGAAATCCCCATAGATTCCTAAGAAATACAAATAAATAGATAGTCTTAAAACATCCCTCCAAGCATAGGAAAACTCAAAAATAAAAGCTTAGCTTTTTTCTCAAGGTTCATCAGTAGATTACTAAGCTATTTAATTAAGTAATATATACAAGTTCTTGACTAAAGACATTCTTGATAGACCTTAAAGAAAATATTATAACTAATTCTAGAAAAATATAAATCATGTGCTACTTTATTTGCTTGAAACTAGATATGTAAAGCTTTCCAACAAGTACTCATGGGCCTAATTTGGAGTTGGATTGGACATCCAAATATTCAAAACAAGTTGGGCTTGATTATGATTCCCTTGACCATCACTTGTTGGGCTTAGGCAAGCTCTTGCTCTAAGTCTTGGCCTTCTAAATGAGATTCTCCTGCATCATGCTCTCCTAGTTGAAAGGAACTCAACTCTGAGTTACCATTATCTTCATGAAAAGGTATAAGGTCTACAACATTGAGTATATCAGATACTCCATATTCAATAGGTAACTCAATCTTGTAAGCATTTTCTCCAACACGCTTCAATACTTTAAATGGACCATCAGCCCTATGTTTAAGCTTAGCAAGTTTTCCAATTGGAAATGGCCCTTTTCTAAGATTAATCCATACCAAGTCACCTTCTTTAAATTCAACATACAATATTTTCTTTTATATGCTCATGCAACTTCTTAATCAACTTTGTTCTTTCTTCAGCATCACCACTAAATTGATGTTTAGTTGGAAGAGGAACCAAGTCAAGATGACCATTTGGATTCAAATCGTTAATAACTTCAAATGGGCTATAATTAGTAGTTTGGCTAGTGTATCCCTTATAAGCGAATTTAGCATGTGGTAAAACCAAATCCCATTACTTAATGTTCTTTTTAACCAAGCTGCTCAAAAGATTTCCCAAGGTTTTATGGACAACCTTAGTTTGCCCATCTGTTTAGGGATGACATGTAGTACTAACAAGCCGTTTGGATTAGCTTTTCACCCCTGAAAAGCATACTTCTTTTTATTAAAAAAGTGCTTATTTTATTTTCGAGTGTTTGGATTAGATTATTTACAAAAGCCATTTTTTTTAGCAAGTTAATAAAAAAAGCAGAAATACCTACTTTTTGCTGAAGCTAAAAATCGGAGCTTAAAAAAAAGCAAGTTTAATGGAAGAGTAACAAATAATTTTTGGACACAAATACCCTTACCAAAATTTACATATTCCCATTTAATCCCTTCTATCACCAGGCCTTGATTTTCTGTGATCTATGCACCTTGACCAGCAAGCAAAGGAGATGGGAGGGGGGAGAGCTTCATGATCTAGCCGTCATCATTGTCAGCGTCATCTGGAGGGAACCACCCTTTATGATTTACAGGATTTAGTGTTTTAATGGAACCATGCCGTTCTTCGCTTTACTACTCCATGCATGGGTGTTTTTGGGGAATTGAACCAGCCTTTATGATTTGCAAGATTTGCAGAGAGATTCGTCTTCCTTGTTTTTGTTTACATTTCTATGCCTTTCTTCTTTTTCTTTCTTTTTCCTTTTCATTTTGGAGGATATCGTACTCTTTCCCTTTTCTACCTAATAAAATTTCTTCTATCTAAAATAAATGTTGCATAAACTCCATTAGTGATGGTCAAATCAATTTGCTTTTTGTTACAGGTTACAATTTAGAGTTTTTATTTAAATTTTTAATAAAAATGTAATTTTTTTAAAATTATATTTTCTAAAATTAAAAATAAAATTTTTTATTAATAAATTTTTAAATTTTAAATTTAATTTTGACAAAAAAATTAATTTCCAAGTTTTATAATAAAATAGTTTTTTTATCCAAACACTATAAAATAAATACTTTTGTCTACCATTTTCAATAATTTTACCTGTACAAAAGTACTTTTAGATTTTTCATCCAAACGCAACACATATATTTTTTAATAAAATCACAACTACATCTAAACGCCAAGTAGCTAATTTAAAAAAAGAATACTTCTACTTGAAGACCCTACAAAAAAGCACAAGCCCATTCAAATGGGCTCTAAATTTTAGTGCCTTGCTTCCTCCATAAAGTTCTCCAAAAATGACTCATGAATTTCAAGTCTCAATTTGAAGTAATTGACTTGCGAATGCCATGGAGCTTCACAATCTCCTTAAAATAAAGATCAGAAACAAGAGAAGCATCAACAGTTTTATTGCAAGGAACAAAGTGAGCCATTTTAGAAAAGTAATCAATAACCACCATAATTGAATCCTTGCTCCTTTGCGTGCGAGGAAAACCCACAACAAAATACATACTAATATCCTTCCAAGGGACATTTTGTATTGGAAGTGGAGTGTAAAGACCAGTATTATGCCCATGACTCTTAGTTTTGTGATAAACAACATACCTCTTCATAATTTGCATGACATGATGAGTGAATTTTGGCCAATAAAAATTTTCTTGCACAAGAATCAAAGTCTTATTTTTGCCAAAGTGACCAACAAGTCCACTTCCATGAGCTTCTTTAATGATTTCTTCTTGCAAAGAACATATAGGAATGCACAACATATTATCTTTGAAAAGAAATCCATCCTGCAAAAATAAATTATTCTTAGAGCTCTTAAAGCAAGACTCCTAAATTGTGCTAAAATCTGGATCACTTGAATATGACTTCACAACTTCAAACCCCAACACCTTTGATTTTATTGTGTTAAGAAAGCAATGTCTCCTACTCAATGCATCAGTAACTTTGTTAAGCTTTCCAGCTTTGTGTTTGATTGAAAATGAATAGGGCTGGAGAAATTCAACCTATGTAGCATGATAGCTACTAAGTTTGTGTTGCAAATTCAAGTACTTTAATGCTTCATGATAAGAATAAATAACAAATTCTTTTGGAAACAAGTAATGACTCCAAAGCTCCAATAATGGCGTAGAACTCTTTATCATAAGTTGAATATCTCCTTTTAGCATTATTCAGCTTCTCACTAAAGAATGCAATTGGCCTGCCTTCTTGATGGTTTAGAATAGCACCAATCCCCACATTAGAAGCTTAACATTCAACCTTAAACTTTCTCAAAATCTAGAAGTACAAGAACATGAGCTTCTATCATCTTCTTCTTTATTAATTTAAAACTTTTTGTTGCTGCCTTTGTCCATTGAAATGATTTTCCCTTCCAGCATTTAGTAATTAGAGCAACTAGAGTGTTGAACCCCTTAATAAACCTTATGTAAAATGATAGAAGGCCATGAAAGCTTTTAACATCATGAATTGATTTAGGAATTGGCCAACTAGCGATCATTTTAATCTTGCTAGGGTCCACTTCAATTCCTACGAAAGATACAATATAGCCCAAGAATACAATGCTATTTGTAAAGAAATGACACTTCTTTAAATTAGCATAAAGCTTTTTCTCCCTCAACACCTGAAAAACTTGTTACAAATGCTCGAAGTGCTGTGAATCTGATTTTCTATAAACAAGAATATCATCAAAATAAACAACAACAAATTTCCACATAAATGACTTAAAGTTATGAGTTATAAGATGCATAAATGTGCTAGGTGCATTAGAAAGCCCAAAGGGCATAACTAGCCACTCATAGAGATCATCTCTTATTTTAAATGTTGTTTTCCATTCATCTTCAGGTCTCATTCTAATTTGATGGTAACCATTACGAAGATTAATTTTAGAAAAGGCAATAGCACCATATAATTGATCAAGTAAATCATTAAGTATAGGAATAGGAAACTTGTATTTGATGGTGCTTCGATTTATGGCTCAGCTGCCCACCCACATATGCTAAAAACCATCATTTTTAGGCACCAATAGAGTTGGAACAGCACATGGACTTATACTTTCTTTAATCAATCCGTTTGTTAATAATTCTCCCACTTGTCTCTCTAATTCTTTATGCTCTTCGAGATTCATGCAATAAGCTACTTTGTTAGAAAAAACAGAACCTAGAGTTAAGTCAATGTGATGCTAAATATCTCTCATTAGTGGAAGACCATGAGGTATTTCATCTGGAACAACATTTGAAAAATCTTCTAAGAGAGGTTGAACTAGAGGATTTAGCTCCGTCAAATCAAAATTTGATTCTTCCAGAAGAACAAGATGATATACTTCCTTAGTTTCCAACAACTCCTTTTCCATCAAACTACCAGATAACAAGGTGTTTCCTTCCCCCATAGAAGGTTTGGAATTACATTATGGCTAAATGGAGCGAAAACAATTCTAATACCATTTTTCACAAAAGAATACGTATTTTTGAAACCATTATGGATTACTTTTCTATCATACTGCCATGGTCTACCTAAAAGTAAATGAGAAACATTCATTAGAGCTACATCACACTAGACTTCATCATGATAATTTTTTCCAATAGAAAATGGAACTAAGCATCTTTTATTCACCCTATCCTCATTTCCTTTGTGAATCCATTAGATTTTATAAGGTCTAGGATGTTCTTCAGTTTTAAGCTCCAATTTCTCTATCTTCCATTTTGCTATAACATTTGAATAACTACCCCCATCAATGACTAAATCACATATCTTGCCATGAGAAGTGCATCTTGTGTGGAAAATGTTATCTCGTAACCATTGATCGTTCTCTTTCTTTAGAGTTATATTCAAACTCTTCAGGGTCATAAGTATTTAAGCACTCCCTTGGTTTAAAGAGAATGATCTAATGGCTAGCCTAGAAATACTCTCGTAAACCTCCTTTTACTGTTTCTCCACAATCAAGGCAAGCTTTGTCACATCATTAAAGAACCAATATTGATGCAAGCGAACAACATCTCCAATATGCTTCTTCAAACCCCCCCAAATAGTGTGCAATGGTTTACTCTACTAGTTTAGTCATATTACATTTCAACATAAGATGCTCAAATTCAGTAGTATACTCCTCCACATTCATGCTTTGTTGCTATAAAGTTTGAATTTTTGAGAACATATCCTTCCAATAGTTTTCAGGCAAGAATCTCCTCCTTAACTCCCTTTTCATTTTTCCCATGTTTTGATTTTGCTCCCCCCTTCAAGAGTTCTTTGCTTCATCAAACTCTCTCACCACAGAGAAGCATATTTTATGAGATTGAGGGCAACTAACTTCAACTTACGTTCCTCTAGATACTCCTTGAACTCAAACATATGCTCTATAGTGTACGACCAATCTAGAAAATCATCAGGTTGCATTTTTCCTATAAATTCTGGAATAACATCAATCTCTCTTCGAAATGAATTGTTCCTACTCCCTTGATAATATTTAGAAGAAGAATTGATAACTGCATAATTGAGTAATATAATTAACACTCCAAGCAGATATATGAGCTATGTTTTATTACATTTGAAGCAGATTAATTGA
>JASKGM010083375.1:0-14355 GCA_034509205.1 Ceratonia siliqua | reverse complement strand
AGTTTAGGTTTGCCCACTCATATATAAGTACTACTCCCACCCAATGTCTAACCGATGTGGGACTCCACGCTGCATCACATACCAAAATTTACAATCTTGTTTTGATGCTGAGGGTCTTCAATACAACATCCAGTTAATGCTTTAACTCCTTTCACGGTTGCCCAAACAGAATCATGAGGTAAGTTTTCTTTCGGACCTTCACTCCTAGAAGTCTGACCACCTCCATGATCATCAGCTGGCTTCAAGAGGTCATGATTGAGCTTGAGATTATTACAATAATTACCATCTGTAGTATGAACAATAGGTGAAACTTCAGCACCAAACCTTTCCATTTGTAAGACTTCATGTGGCCTGGGCACATGACCAAGCTCCAGGGCTACGGCCTTGTGTTTAACACTCCAATCACGACGACTCCAAAGATAGAGTAATAGTGGCTTCGCATTCCATTGCTCCATTTGTCTGTCATTAACATCATCAATCCAGGAATTATAGAGCTGTATGATATTGTCATGTTTCAAAGACTTCAATATATGAACTTCAGAATACAATTTTGCCAGATCATCTGCTTCCTGCAACTTGGCTCCCAGCGACTTCTAATCCATCAACTCTTTCAAGTACCCTATAAACAGTCCTGAGAGCCACCCTTGCCCAAGAGTTGGTTGTACTTGCAAAGCTGCATTATAATACTAATCCCACCAAAAAGTTTGGCGCTTGCAAGAGTGATTTGGGTCCCCGAGCTAGCCATAAGGTCTTCATCCCAGCTCAAGTATTTCCACCTCTTGCGCTCAAAAGCTTTAACATCCTTGATAATTAGTCTATAATTTGTGGGGTCTACATGAAATGAGTTGTGTTTCAACCATCTTTGCCTTTTGAGTTTCAGCTCCTTTGCACTTCCAACATAAGTCAAAATTTTAAAAGGAAGGCACCATTTAGTAAATTCAGTTTCCCAGTTAAGCGTGACACTAGTTGTTACAACATTGAATTGGGGACCTGAAGCAATCAAGTCGTCCAAAGAAATTTCCAAAGGCATCTCTTCCCGCAATACACATGGCTTAGTGTTTTGAACGAACATTGAAAAAGGCTCCAAAAGATGTTCCTCCTTGATTGCAAGGAAAAACACTCTTGCCCCTCTGGTTGCTTCCAACTCCCATGCACACAGGTCTTCAACATCATATTTAAGAGAGACATCGACAGAAAATTGATGATCGATCAAACTCTGAGGACAGTCATTAAGGCTTTCTAGGGCTTCATCTCATTATAGCACAACTGGCACAACAATCCTTGTGACCACAGTCCAAAAGCCACTTCTGCAGTAACCCTTAACAGACTTTCAAGAAATTTGATTCCACTCCCTTTCCTTCCTATTTTGCCACTTTTCGATCTGATTATTTGCCATAAACTAGTGGATATCGGGTTCATTACTTTGTCCCCAACTTCTTCATATATGGCGTCAGAAAGTTGACTAGGTTTTATAATTTCTGCGCCTACCTGATTTAACTCCGCTAACCACCTCACAATTGATGCAATTTGTTCTTGCAACTCTTCGTTGCCCTTTAGATTACGAACAATCTTCAAACGAAGCCGGTCGACGTCCCAGTCATCCTTCAATTTTGCTATAACGTCTTTGTTGCTAACCACGTTTCCACTGTTTTCCATTTCACATTCTCTTCCTCTTGGCTCACGACTTTGAATTCTGCTTTCCTTCCCAGCATCAACTCCTTTTGGATCATCCTCTTCAAACCCTTCCTTTCTGGCGTTATTTCCTTCAGAGTAATCTTTTTCAAGCCCTTCCTTTCCGGCATCACATACTTCTAGTCCATCTCCTTTGAGCCATTCCAGAGCATCGAGTTTATTATTGATTGATAAAACCCAGGGGTATAAGGGGAAGGAATTTAGGGAAGTTGCTGGAAGGGGACAGGTGGCAGGGAAGTGAGTCCTTAAAAGGGGGAGCGATTGTCCAGAGGAAGGGGGACGGGAAAAATTGGTTGTTTGAGAGGGGGAGTCCTAGCGCCTATATTGCTAGGGAGGTTACCTAAAGACCGTGTTGCTGGTTCTTACTGTTTTATGTTTATTTCTGTTAGTTATTTCTGCTGTTTGCACTAGTGCCATTCCAGGGTAGTTAGTTTCCTTCACTGTTTATGTTCTGTTGCATTTCCAGTATTGTAGCTATTGTCAGTGTAAGTACATTACCATCAATATATCAGTAATTTCATTAATATTTTGGTCTTTTCCTGGTGTGAGTGCTTGGGTCCCATCATTGATACGCTCCAACGTCGCAATCTGTTGATCAACCCACTAGCAGGGTTGTTCCAAAATGGCTTCCATTCAGCTAAGGTAAGCTTTCAATGCTAATCGTTCAGATTCGGTGGGACTCGCAGATGCTTGGACGTTTCCTCCATGTGTCGATGGCATGGTTCCAGCTCTGATATCAAAACTTATGCAAATCTAACTAATATATGCTTGAATAAAAACCAAAGTTACAAACAGAGACAGGTGATGGTGCCTCTCACACCAGTCAAGCTGAGATCAGTTACAGAATCACTCTGTAACAGTACAGATAGAGCAAATAAATGAAGCCTCTCACTCCTTCGTTGCCAAGAAGCAAATACAAAATCACTCTGTATCTCAGAAAAAGGTTCAAACACAACCAACTCTACCTCCCTTCTCTCACTTCACACTAATATACTAGCTAATATGAAAAATATCTCAGCCAGCTAGATGACACTAGATAAAGATTTTCAGCTGGGAGCCACACGTGAAATACATAAAATATTTAACCACATGATAGAACAATAACACATAATAGACTAAACCATATTACAGAACAACAATTCTTCAACTACTTAGAATCAAACGGCATCGTCTGCATCATAAGGAGCCTCAAATATTGGGCATTTTTTGCTCAAGAAAGGAATACTTAGAATCCAAATGTAGCTACACTTTCAGGGTAAAGTAGCATCGCATATCTTGGTCAACTAGAGGAAATAAGGAGCCCTAAAAGTCACTGTCATATGGAATGGTCAAAATGCATTAAGTTTCTGCTGCTGACCTCACTTAACTCCCCCTCCCCCCACCACCACCACCACTTCAAATATGAAAAAACAGTCTAGAGATAGAGGGTTCTATTTCTTCCTTTTCTTTAAGTTTCTGCATTGTTCCTCTGCTCATTGTTAGAGACTTTGTCCTTGTTGAAGCATTAACGTCCTAAAAATCAATAGATACATGGACTAAGTAATAGAGAAATATTAAAACTAGTGTAACTTCAAACTACCTATGATAGAAAAGCATTGGGACATTAGATCGAACATTTCAATTGCAGTTAGTTATCAAGATTAAAGCATAAATTATTAATGATCATTTCCAAAGTAGCTTTTTGAAACAATAAATAAACCAACTATATATACATACTGATGAGAACTAAGCTGTAACAGACACAGATAGACTAGAATGAAAAGACGAATTCCCTAGCACTCAAGAGGCTAGGACTCTCCCCTAAGTTCCCAGTTCCTTATTCTCCGCCCTTCTCCCAACGTCCCAGCATATAAACCAGCAGTAGAGATTGAGTTGTCTTCTACCTTCCTATTCTACCCATGCTTATTTTGCCATATTCCCCTTTTGCCCCTCTGTTTAGAGGAAACCTTAGGTACTAGTACTGCGGGTCTAACAATTTTCCCCCTCCCCAAAGACTCACCTTGTCCTCAAGGTGAGAGCGTTGCTCTACCACATAGTGGCCGTCTCCCATGGGAGTTCTGGTTAAGTTCCCTATAGCCTGCTTCCATGTTTTAGAAAATACAAGAGGAAATAGAATCAAGGAAACCAGGTAGTACTTTATAACTATCTTCTGTATCAAGATGAACCCTTTTAGTTTCAGCAGATGGAATATTTTTAATATTTGATTCACCTTGACCAATTGTTGTTGCTGAGATGCCAAGGACAGTAACATCAGCAATCTTGTCCTCAAACTCTTCCCTCTCGCCAGCAAGCGTACAAATGACTCTGGAGCTGTTCCTTTCCCTTAGTTGATAAATCTGAACCCCTTGACCTACCTAGATCCCCGTTGGATTTCAACTATTGGGTTATTTCGGCCAAATTTTCACACTCCAATAACCCTGTTTGAGTACTAAACTAAGCACAAATATCTATTACACCCAATTTCCTTTGACTGTTGTCCAGCCCATGTTTTTTCTATTACCCAACTCTTTTCTTCTTTGTTTTGGCCCAATGTTATCAAATGAATAAGGGTTTTGGGCCCAATCCGTTTTCTTCAAACCCTAATCTCCTTCTCCAAACCAGTAATTCATGCGATGTTGAACCTCATCCCCCTTCAACAACGCTGGTTGAGGCTCAATATGTCGCCTGAAGTTAGCCATCGTCCCTCCTTGCTTGATGTTGATGAGTTCCTCAAGGGTGTTTTCTCCTTGTTTGCTTCTCCGATCTGAGCATCTCAAGCCCCTTTTGAGGCTTCCAAGGCAGTAGACTCTTCGATGCTCACCATCTCCAGAGATCCTCCAACCATCAGTCCATTACCCTTTGGTGTATTCTCCATTATTGGACTTCTTCCAATCCGGGTCCTCCAGGACCCTTTCATCTCTTCCACACACTCCTTCGTCCACGCCATATCCCTGAATCCTCGGAGTTTCCTCTCCATCTTCCATAAAGTAGCACATATGGCTCTTGCTTCTTTTATAATTGCATCCATATATCCACTCAATGCTCGATTACTTTTTCGACCCTCTCAAATCTCTCCATATTAGAGTTCTCTATTCCCGAATCTTATGTTCTGATACCAATTGATGAGAACTAAGCCATAACAAAAACAAATAAACCAGAATGAAAAGACGAATTCCCTAGCATTCGAGAAACTAGGACTCTCCCCTAAGTTCCTAGTTCCTTCTTCTCCCCCCCTCTCCCAACATCCCAACATATAAACTAGTAGAGATTGAGTTGTCTTCTGCATTCCTATTCTGCCCATGCTTGTTTTGCCATATTCCCCTTTTGCCCCTCTGTTTAGAGGAAACCTTAAGTATGGGTACCGGGGGTCTAACACATACATATCCACATACATACAGACACACACACACATAGAAATACACACACATATATATATATAATAATTCAACATTCATTATTTTCTTTTTTGGATAGAAAACAAAATTTATTGAAGATCATAGAAAGAAAGAAATACATCATTGCAGGATAAGTAATCCTCCTAAAACATGAAAGAACAAATGGAAAACATAAAACAATCTATTACATTTATCAAGTAAATATAACAATTACAGTTTCTAGTACGTTTCAAACAAGAAACAATAACCATGTGACATCATTCATGTCTCCTGTAAAATCAGAGATGTTCCTTTTCCTAATGTGGTAGAATTGATTGAGTACTTCAAGTCTGTCAATAGAGAGAAGGCCGCTAAGGACGTAATTTTTGACTTGGTTCCCAGCACTATAATGAGGCAGACGCAGAGTGAGAGAGAGATGAGGCAAAAGAGAAAGACTAGGCAGGGGAATGGAGAAGAAGGAGGAATGAGTTGGGCATGTTTCCAAAGTGCTTCATCTTAAGCTTCATGGCTCACTAAACACTGCATGAAAACAGAGTGTCAATTTGTATAACATCAGAGAACAGAACTTTAGCAGAATGCAGGGTGTGAAGCTGAACTGGCAAAAAATGTCCTCTCATGTTTTAATAGGAGAACCTTATAGGAAAGACAAAAGGAACTAGACGTAAGTTTTCTCCTTTAAAAAATCATATAAATCTTGTTTTCAAGGATTGTTAGAACTAATGTGATGGCCAAGGTAAACAATGTGTGTCAACAACTAGTAGACTAGGATTGTACTAGTTATACTGTCCCTTTAACTCAATTTTTAATTATAAATAGACACACAAGGAAATCAATAGTTTAAATCAGTAATCCCATTCACCCTCCTATTCTCTCTTCCCTTTCTTTCTTTCCTAATTCTGATCACAATAATATTGAAAGTATCGGCTTTCTTATACACTGATCTCGAGTTGGGGTTCAGACTATATTTAACATAAAATTTTGTCAATGTTTCAGGCTCCAGACTTTTAAAAGCAACAGAATTAAAGTGCACATCCTAGCTCATAACCAACTCTAATCATATGATAATTTATAATGCAATCAATTCATAAAACATATGAAAGAGATTGAAAGGTGCTGCATATTTAAATCAGTAGATAGATAAAATGTAAATTGATTGGAAATATATGAGCTGAATTAGTGCAATACAAAGATGAAATGGAAATTGATAATGTATTGCACCAAAAGAAATGTAGCTCAGAGAGAAGTGACTTCTACAATTGCTTCATCTCAGTCCATACCTTTCTACTCTTCATTCACCTTGCAAGCTCCAATTGAGCCTGATACAGCTTTAATAGTTCACTAGCTTCGTTCTCGTGACGATGGATAAACCTATTCAAAAAGACCCTCTCAGTATAGGTAAACATTACCAGCAAGGTTTCCTTTTTCACCTTACCCTTTGACAACAAAACTTGAATGACAGAAGCCCTTGGAACAATTCGCTTATTCAAGCTGAATAACAGCAGTGCTGGATATCTGGCAATAGTGGAAGATTCACAGCCCAATTCGTTAACAAGAAACTCCATTACTGCATCAATCTTATCCTCCGACGCCATCATATATAATGGACGCCTTACAAATGCTGCAAGAATGTCATTGTCAGACCAACCCCATTTTTTATAAACACCAACCTTCTTCGCCCATGTGGTTTTCCTTAATGATGTCACTACAAAAACAGCCACACAAAAATTGAACCTCAAAGGATGAAACCCCATTTCCTTCACTTCCTCCAAAATCTCCTTAAGCCGTCCATGTCTTTTAACCAAAGCCCTGGGATAAAATTCTAACATTTTGATAACATTCGATTCAGGAACTCCTGCTTCTCTTAATAGCTCAATGTTAGGTACGACATGTTTATTAATATCAATAAGAATGCCCGAGAATCCTTTAAGAGATTTGATGACCTTGTCATCAGATTGAAGCATATTTCGAAAGAAATCAAAGGAAGGAATGAGTTGGTTCCTTAAGCTTCTTTTCAGGACGAGCGGGCAACTAGTTATGATCCTAGGGATGTCTGAGCTCAAAACGCCTCTGGATTTGAAAAATTCAATCTTGGGCAGAAAGGTTTTCTCAGGATCAAATCGAAGAAACTCAGGGAGTTGTCTCAATAAAGAAAGAATCTGGGATTTTGAGAATCCTTGATTCTCCAAGAACTTGATCACCAAATCTGGATTTCCTCGAGCTTCTATGCTGACACGCTTAGAAGCAGAAGCAGCTTCTGCGAGTGAGAAGCCACATGTGTCAATGAGATATGAGACTGTGAAAGAATGCCCATTTGACGTGCTTGAATTATAGTACCTCACAGATAAGCATTGGTTTTGTAGACAATGCGGTTGTGGAAGAGTTGTTGCAGAGATGCTGTTGATAATATGCCTCCGAAGAGGAATGATTTTGCGGAGAAAACAAGACATAGATTCCCAAAACTCGAGCAGTCAAAGTAGGCAGAAGGAACTTGCTGCGAAATGTAAACCAGACAACCCTTACCTCGCGGCGTCGTACCAGAGTGAAACGCAAACACAGTAACTGGACTACTTTTATTTGGACTGATCCTAACAAATTTGTTATTACTCCTATATCCTTCTCTTTTCCATAAACCTTATTCCTTCTCTCATATTATACTACCCCACCACAAGTGGTGCTATAGATATACAGCACCACTTTCCATCTCCCTTTGTTTGACCATTTTTTATTTTTAATATTTTTTAAAAATATTTTTAAATTTTTTCACACATCTTATACTTTTATTCAATAGTATTTTTACAATTTTTTTAAATTTTAAATTCATAAAAAAATGTTTAAGTATCTCACTTAATTTAGTTCCTTCTCTCTCCCAAATGATATTAGTTGGATATGTGCATTGTTATTATATAATTGATTTATAATCAGTTAAAATTACGTCATGTATTCAATTGTGACACCTATACGCTATAATCTAATATTCTTTTAATTAAATATATGTACTTGATGATTTAATTTGATATTATATTATATATAATAAAAATTGAATATACACACTAACATTTTGTGACATAGTTAATTCTATGCACTAAAATGAGCCACGTATACACTTTAAATTTGTTACAAGTATACGTCATAATTCAATATTCTTTTAAATTAATAAATGTATATATGATGATTTAATTTGATATTATATCTAATAGAACCTTCAATCCTAATAGCGTAATTGAGTTAGAGTCGTCCTTTGGTAAGTTTGACAGCAATATCATTTCTAAGTTTCACACATATGTGATATTATCTCTAATTTGTTTTTTATTTTTCTAATTTGTTATTTATTTATTTTCTCTATTTTTAAGTCTTATTACTTGTTATCAATTCCAACCATGAATTAATCATAATTTGATATATATTATGCCTAATTTGTTATTTGTTCATCCTTTCAATTCTTAAGTCTTATTACCAATTATCAATTCAAATCATGAATTGATATTTTGATATATATTTATTTTACTTGATGGTCTTTAGATTCTTTACTATTCAATTGATTCTATATTAATATATTTAAAAATTTTATTGATATTACAGATGATACAATTCATCCATCTAAATAGAAGTATTTTACAAGAGGGAAGATATGAAAACAATTTAAACTCAAAAAATTGTTTAAGAGCAATTTAGATTTAAAAAATCTTATTTAAGTTGATTTTATTTAGATTTATTGTATATAAATTATGAATGTAGAATTGACTATAGAGAATATTTATTTTTTATCATGAATCAAATAACCTTTTCGTTGAAAAATTTAATCATAAACTTGGATGCTCCAAATAAAACAAAGAAACCAGAATGCATACTGGAGGAAATAAGAAGCCCTTCACTACTAGGCATTTTTTGCTCGAGGAAGGAATCCTTGAATCCTAAATCCCAATATGGAATTGTCAACTAGAGGAAATAAGGAGCCCTACTAGTCACTGTCATATGGAATGGTCAAAATGCATAAATCTTTCTAAACCTAAAACCCAACAAAGTAACAACTGCTGCTAACCTCACTTACCCCCAATTAGAAAATGAAATACAGTCTAGAGATAGCAGGTTATATTTTTTCCTTTAAGTTGCTGCATTGGCCCTTTGCTCTCTATCAGAGATTTTGTCACTCTCGCAGAATTAACATTCTAATCAATGGAAAAACATGGACTTAGTGACATAGAAATACAAAACTGGTGTAACTACAAACTATCTATGATGGAAAAGCAATGGGAAATTCAATTGAACACTACAATTGCACTCACTAAACGAGCTTAAATGCATAGATTATCAATGATCCTTGCCAAAGTGAAAATTTCTGGAACAATAAATAAACCGACCTCAAATATATTACAATTCAACAATCATTCTTGTATCAAGTGATACTACAATTATGGCTTCAATTATTTTTCAAACGTGAAAAAGAAAATGGAAGTTGGGGAGAAATTCAGTGGTTGAAGAGATTGGTTCGCAGCAATATAACGAGGCAGATGCAAAGTGGGTGTGAGAGAAATAAGGCGAAAGATAAAGACTAGGAAATGGAATGGAGAAGAAGGAAGACTGAGGAGTTGGCCATGTTTTCAAAGTGCTTCTTCTTAGGCCTCATTGGCACACTAAACACTGCCTGAAAACAGAGTGTCTGTATAATGTGAAAAAACAGAAGTTTAAATGCAGGGTGTAAAGCTGAATTGGCAAATATGTCCACATGTCATGTTTTAATTGGAGAACCTAATGAAAAGACCTAAGGAATTGTACAAAAGTT
This sequence comes from Ceratonia siliqua, assembly GCA_034509205.1. NCBI lineage: Eukaryota > Viridiplantae > Streptophyta > Magnoliopsida > Fabales > Fabaceae > Ceratonia > Ceratonia siliqua. Next base: position 4,509 of record JASKGM010083375.1, on the reverse strand, counting down.
TTGTCCTTTAAAAAATTATATATATCTTGTTTTCAAGGATGATAAAATTAAGGTATTGGCCTTCTTATACAATGACTCCAAGGTTGTGCTTCAGACTTTATTTAACATAAAACTTTGTCAACGTTTAAGGTTCAAGACTTTCATAAAGTAACAAAGTTAAAAGTCCACATCCTAGCTAGTAACCAACTCTACTCACACGATAATTTATGATGCAACGAATTCATGAAACGAACGACAACGTTTAAAAGGTGCTGCAAGTTTAAAGCAGTAGACAGAGAGGAAAAAAAATTAATTGGCAATAAATGAGCTGAATTCTGCAATGCAAAGAAAAAATGGCGCTTGATATGTTATGCACCGGTAGAAATGCAGTTCAGAGAGAGCTACTTCCAAACTTGCTTCATTTCATTCTTTACCAGAAATTAATAATTCTCTCCAGTCACCTCTCAAGATCCAATTTAGGCAAATAAAGCTTTAACAGTTCATTGTCATCCTTCTCATGAAGCAACGAAAATTTGTCCAAAAAGACCACTTCATGAGGCTCAAACATTGTGGACAAGGTCAGCTTGTTCCCCTTACCCTTTGAACCAAAAAACATGAATGACAATTTCTGGAATAATTCAGTTAACCAAGATCAATAACAGCGGTACTGGCCGTTTCATTGAAAAAAAGATAACATTTTGTGGTTCTAAATCGGGTTTATATTGTTTCAAAAGAGAAGATCTTGGAAGCTAAAAGAGATTGCTCTGGTGAGAATCACAAGTAAGAATGTAGAAGACTGCCCATTTGAAGTGCTTGACTGATACTTACAAAGCTAACCAATGGTTTTGTAGACAAACCAGTTGAAATTCTGTAATGGGATCAACAGACTGGAAATCCAGACGTTATACGTACTAGCTAGAGGTCAAACATAAGGGTCAAAGAAATAGTTGACAACTAAGAAATGAGGACACAAATTTAGGAAATTGGTCCTACAGGTAAAGAGTATAATCAAGTAGAGATTGCAGGTGCACCACATTTCTTGCATCTATTTGTAAAGTAGCACGAACTAAAGATTGGAATCATCACGAACTAGCACCAAGTCCCCAAAACTAAGCAGCCTTATTTGTGATCATGTTGATATGTTCCATTAAACTGCTATGAACTTAGCATTACAATCACTGATTAGACCCAGTGTCGCTGCCATGCACGCCATCCCTTCAATATTAAGTTTAAACTATAGTTTTGCTGGGGTGCATTTTATATATTCTTGAATCTTCGTGAGATTTTGTTTTTCTTTTTTGCAGGTTTAAACTTAATAAAATTTAAGATCAAAGCTGGTGAAGGGTTTTATGAAGATTCATGCTGGAATATGTAATCATTCCTTGCTTGAATACATTCCAGAACAGGGACAAAGGAGAATGTTGGTGACAGTTATTTGGTATTAATGGCATCTTCTTATTCTTAAAGGATTTGCTTGCACGGAACATTATCCGAGAGACATCACTCATCTCATCCCACAAAACCCGAACCACACCTTGTGGTAGGCGATCAAAATTCAAATATGCAAACCTACCAGCATCTACGGCACATAGGATCATAGGAGGCAATCTAACCTAGGATTATCTAATTAAAGAGGACTAAGTACAATATATGGGATAGAATCATTAGTTTGATATCTTGTGGTGTTTAGCTTATCATGTTTCAGCGAGGGATTCTTTTACACATTTAAAAACATTGAGGTCTTATTATTTCAAAGTACTCTATTTATGTTTCTTACTGTACTGTGTTTTTCTTAACCATGATGCAATGTACTTGGAGGTTACGGTCAACTTTTGTGGTTTCTTCTCTTTCCTTATAATTCAAAATTTCTTCGTTCAAGAAAAGAAACAATAAAAGCACTACATAGTATTAGAGATGGCGTTGTTAAACTGAGGATCAAGTTTTGAATGAGTGACAAACTTCAGTGTATTGAAAACTGTTGACCAATTTGATTGGTCATATTCAAGCTAAATTAGAACAAACAACAAGAGAAATTGATAATGCAATGCACCAAAAGAAATATCGTTCAGAGAGAAGGGACTTCTATAATAGCTTCATCTCAGTCCATACCTTAAAGCCTTTCTAGTCTCCATTCATCTTGCAAGATACAATTTAGCCTGACACAGATTTAATAGTTCATCAGCTTCCTCTTACGACAAAGGATAAACCTCTTCAGAAAGACCTTTCCAGTGTAGTTAAATAATGCCGGAAAGAATTCCATTTTCACCAGACCCTTTGACAGCAAAACTTGAATGACAGAACCCCTGGGAACAATTCGCTTATTCAAGCTCATTGACAGCAGTACTGAATGTCTGGCAATAATGGAAGATTCATAGCCCAACTTATCAACAAGAAACTCCACTGTTTCATCAATCTTATCCTCAGACGCCTTCATACAGAATGGAAACCTTTTAAATGCTTCAAGAATGTCATTGTCTGACCAACCCCACTTTTTAAAAATATCAGCCTTCTTAGCCCATGTTGACTTGCTCATTGATGCCAATGTATAAACTGCCCTTAAAAATTTGACCCTCAAAGGATCAAATCCGATTTCCTTCACTTCCTCCACAATCTCCTTAAATCGACCAGGGTTTTTAACTAACGCACTGGGATAATATTGTAAAAGTTTGAATTTATTGGAACTCCTACCTCTCTTAATAACTTAATATTAGGTACGGCATGGGTATTAATAATTTAATATCAAGAAGAATGCCCGCGAAAACTACAAGAACTTTAATGAGCTTCTCATCAGATTGAAACAAATTTTGATAGAAATCAAAGGAAGGAATTAGTTGTTTCTCTAAGCTTCTTTTCAGGATGGAAGGGCTACTAGATATGAGCCTAGGGATGTCTGAGATCAAAACGCCTCTGGATTTGAAAACTCAATCTTGGGCAGAAAGTTTGTCTGAGGATTGAATCGAAGAATTAAAATATTATAATATCACATACACCCAGCTTGCCATGCAAAAGGGGTGGGTGGGGGTGGAAAACGAGTCAAGTTCAGACCAGAACTAGAACTTAATTAAACATTTTTATAAAACCGAGTTAAATAAAAAAATTTTAAAAAGAGCACGACACAATTCTTAGCTTTTTTTTATTTTATGAAAAATTAGAATCATGATACCATCATTGTTATTTCCCACAAAACAAATGGAACCTGAAAATAAAAGATTAAATTTTTGTAAATATGGCAAACCTACAAGTAAGAGGCTTGCCCAAACTTTAAGCGAGCACTTATATTTCAGTGACAAAAGAGTAAGTTACAAAACCTACTTTTTTAACTTCGGGCAAGGTACTAAACTTCCATTGCAAAAGAGCACACTAATTAAGAAGTATGCTCTTTGTGAATAGGCTAAACTTACACATAAGCATACTCATAAACCAATTCGCCCCCTCTGCATTATTTTTCTTATATCATAAGATAAACTAACCTAAATCATCAAAATTTTGATGAATTGCTATAAACATTCACAATTTAACATCATTTTTATATTAAAAAATGTCATTTAATTGCTACAAATCAAATAGTCATACTAACTATGGTTAAATACAAGTTAAGCAGAATATTTTGTTAACATATTTTAACTTTTCCATTAGTTAATTTCGTCAAATGAAGGAGAATGCTATTTTACATAGAGAACATGGTACATTGTAATACTTTAATATTTGAAGGGGGTTAACTGTGATTTGTCCTAATAATAATAATATTTAATTATAATATTAAATATTATTTTAAATATTATAATTTAACACAAATTTTCATTTTTTAAAATATCAGTTTCAAAATTCAATTACTACTTTTTATTTAAACAAATAAAATTGGGTAGAAAGTTATAAATTATTCACTTGTTTTTATATATTGATCGAATATAACAACGTCTTATACTATCATTTGAGATTTATTTTACATTTAATTGTATTATATCTTTTGATTTTTATTAATTTATAATTAGAATATCAGACCAATTTCACATTTAATAATTTGATTCATCACTTGAGTATAGGGATATTAATAATATTTTAAACTTTATTATTTTATTAAGATTATGATAAATGTGAGAATTATTAAAAAAATGTATTTCAACTATCTCTGCCTAGTCATTAAAGATCATTAGCCATCATTTGAGCTATTAAAGTGTTGAGATTTATGGCTCATCATTATCATTCAAGCTACCAATATTCAGTAGTATGAGTACGGCAACTATGAAAGGTATAATAACTAAGCTTTAAGGGATTATTACTCCTATTAGAGATATAAAACAATGTCAACAACTACTAGCTTTTGACTTCGCTCTGCAGCCCTGTCAACAACTACTAGCTTTTGACTTCGCTCTGCAGCCCTTATAAAGCCTTCTTTTATGCCCATTCTTCAACTTGAAGGATTGATGAATCTCTGATAAGAATTCCTTTTAATTCCAAAAGCTCTCCATGCCTTCAAAAGTAGTTTGCACTTGCAGCTTCACAAGTTCTAAAATTATTTGAGGCAACAGA
>JASKGM010083354.1:0-14357 GCA_034509205.1 Ceratonia siliqua | reverse complement strand
TAAAAAAAATATATAAGATAAAAAATATTTAATTATTTTTAAAAAATAAAAAAATTTTGAAAAAAAAACATAAAAAAAAAGACTGGACATAGCTTAGTCCCGCCCATATATATATATATATATAAATTTTTTAAATAAAAATTTACCATCTCATTAATAGTCTATATTATGAAAATCTTATTTACAAAATTTGATTCTAATTTATAATTACTTTAATTTTAATAATTAAATTAATGAATATCACATAGACTAAAATATTAATAGGTGTGAGAGGATTAATTCTTACACTTATATTAATTAATTCCTCATATAAATATAATGTGAATTACTTTTACCTAATTATTGAATTTAAATTAATTATTATGTTCGTTTTGTGCGTCAATTGTTAAAATTAAATAATAAAAAAGCATAAGATTAAAAAGTTGATAATTTCTTATATTTTGAAATGTGATTTTTAAGCTACACTCAAATATTGGTGCTTCTAGAGTTCTAGGTATTTTTTTAATTTTATTTTTGTATAATTTATTTTTTTTAAATTCAAACAATACAAAAATAAAAATAAAATCTTCAAACAATTACAAAGAAAAAAAGCAGTCGGGATGCCGGTGAAGCTTAAAAAGCACCATTTTAAAATTAGAATTTTTGGTTAATTGTGAGGTCATATTCAAAATGCTGGCAGAATTATGATGAGAGTCGAACGACAAAATTGTTGTGGTCCACCATTTTTGGACTTATGGGAGAATCATGAAGGTCTTGTTGCAACTTTTTGGATTCCATTTTAGCTATCAAACTTCTTATTATTTCATTTTAACCTGTATTAATTGTCAATGTTTTTGTAATATGTGTCAAATAAACGGAAAAGTAAGTTATTTTCATCTATTAAGAAACAACGTGGACAAAAAGAACGTATATAACGAGAATAAATTTGTAAATTAAGATATCAAAGTAATAAAATAAATTTAAATAAAAATTACTTCAAACATAAAGAATCAAAAGTGTATTTTTTTTTATTAAAAAAAGTAACAATTGCTTGTTTTCTATAAGGTGTTTGAGAAAGAGAGAAAGAATCTGCATATTTGCCCTAGCATACAAGTTTCTTCTAAGAAAATTATATTCTAGTTTAATGAGAGAACCAAATCAAAGTCCTAAACATGAAGCAACTATGTTTGCAAGAAAAGGAAGAACCAAGTTCAAAGAAATCACAGCCATGGTGGATTATGTGAATACTATAAAAAGCAACAAAGCCAGAGGTTTCTTCATTGTCCAAGTGAAGGAGAATAGAAAAAGATACCAAAGGCAAACCATAATGGATCCCAAGACACAACCAGCTGCTGTAGTTTATGATGATTTTGAGCCGACTTTTAATTGGGTTCATGGAGATGAAAGTCACACCCTCATTCTCTTGCTTCCAGGTTCAATTAATCCATTTCCTTAACTTATGCTCTTTTCTTATTATATATCTCCCTTAAATTACTATTTTATATACTCCTTTAAATTTATTGTTTTATTTTAGTATTGAAACTTCTTAAATGTATATATATATATAAACTCAGTTGACGAAAATAACCATTTTAAGGTTTATGTGAAATGTTTAGAAAGTTAGAGGATCAAAATAGAATGAAAAGGAGATAAGGGACCAAAGGAGATTAAAACATAAAGTTAATAGACCCAATAATAATTTAACCATAAATCTTTTATTGTTAAGTAAATTACTTGATATTCGATATATCTTTTTTGTTTATGAAATGATATTTAATTTTTCGATGAAAATATAAAAATAATAAAATAATAATTTATTCTTAACATCAATTTAATAAACCATAAACAAATAAAAAATAAGAATAAATTGATATAATCATATTTTTATAAGAAAATTAAATATTATTTTATGAAAAAATATATTAAATGTTATATTATTGAATTTCAAAAGAAAAGTGATGGTAATTTAAAAGTAAAATTTTACAAAAAAAGAAATCTAAAAGAGCTATTTAAAACTAGGAAAGATTAATAAATGTTCTTCAACTTTACCATGCAGGATTTAGAAAAGAGCAATTGAAGGTTCAAATAACCACAACTCGTACCTTAAAACTCAGCGGCGAACTAAAGATCGACGACAGGAGACGGCGTCGTTTTTATAGAGAATTTTCTGTTCCTTCTGATTCTGACACCAACGATATCAGCGCCAAGTTTGAAGATGGCAAGCTATACGTCAAGCTTCCAAAGGCGAAGCCACCACAAGGAACGGCACCACCACCAACTCAAAAGCCTGCTCAAGAAGCTCCTCCAAAGCCAAGAGACGACAAAGCAAAAGCAAAAGTAGAAGCAGAAGCAGAGAAGAAGGAAAAGGAGAAGGAGGAATTAGAAGCAAAAGAGAAGAAGCAAAGAGAAGAAGCTCAGAATCTGGGTTTGTGTTCAGCTGCTAAGAAGCAGAAGAAATTGGGCTTCTCGATTGTGGCCATCTTATTGGTTCTGGTGCTTGGGATTTGTTTTAGAAATGCAATGCAAACATCTCTTGGAGGTTTCAAAATCCAAGAGCTGTGGCCAAATCCCAGTTAAGTCACATTTCTTAAAAGCATTGAAGAAAGATTCGGTTCTATCAATCTTTTTCTGAATGAGGAATGATACGTGATGCAAAGGAGAGGAATGAGAAAAAGTAAAAAAAATTATTTTTTTAATAAAAAATAATATGTATTATAATTTAAATGGTGATGTATGATGATATATTTCTTAGATGGTATACATTTATCATTTTTCTTTCTGAATTTCTAATGTAAATGCATGAATTCAATAAGAGTTTTATTTTAAGTACGTTACTGTTTTACTTTTAGACCAAATTAATAAGGAAGTTACTCTCTATTGCCTTATTTTGGAATGATAGTATAATATTTTTTATTTTTATCTTTTATCTTTAATTTTTGTTCTGATTTTTTGACATTAAATAATTATTTTTTGTCATATATAAATTTTTTATACTATTTATTCATCATTTTTTTAATTTACTTTTTCATAAGTAAAATATTCAAAAAAATTTAAAAAATATATATCATAAAAAATAATTAATTAATACTATAAAGTAAAAAATATCAAAAAGAAAAATAAATAAAAAATAAGAGGTGAGGACAAAAAATATTATGCTACGGTATCAATAGTGAGGTGGTAGCATAAACAAATCATTTTAAAAAATAAATTTCTTTTTTCTAAATTTTTTATTTTTTTAATAATGATAAACTAATTAAAATTCAAAAAAACACAGCTAAAAAAATTCAAAAAGAATAAGCATTTTAAAAGAAAAAAGTAAAAATTTTGAAGAAAATTAGAAATTTTCAAAAGAAATATAAAAACATATTAAAAAATTTTCAAAATAATACAATAAATAAATATTGAATAAATAATGCAAAAAAAAAAAGGATATGTGGAATAGCAGTTTGAAGAATTTACTGTTTGGGGGACTGTAGGATAGTCCCCATAATTAATAAACGGAGCCTTAGTGAGCTTTTTTCAATGTTAAAAATCAAATTGATGATTGAATTGATAGAGAAAATAATTTATAATTTATTAGTCTGATCATGACCACGATCTTTATATTTTTTATATTATATAAAATAAGTTTAGAACAATATGTTTAAAAAGATATTTTTAAAAAAGAAAATATACATTTAAAGGCTAAATTGAAAAGAAAAAAAAACAAGGGTACGAAAAATCAGATTGGATTGGCCAGGTTGACCTGGAAATTGATGAACTAATCCAATTGAACCCTAAAAGTTGATAAGCAAAAAATTAATTAAAAAATTGGTGAATTGGTCAAAATCAACCCAAAATCGAAGAATCAGGCAAAGTTAATGATTTTCTATTTTTTCTTATTTTTTCTTGTGTTGAAATAATGTCGTTTTGACATCATTTTTTTTATAAATTTTTGAGTTCAAAATAAATCATTTTGATCATTTTTAATATAAATTAATATATTATAAGTGTTCTTTTTTTTCTTAATTTAATTCTCAAAAGAATATTTTTAAAAACAAAAATACATGTTGAAAGACAACGAAATTAATAAAAATTGATAATTAAAAGAATAAATTGAGAACTTTCGATTTTTGGAGAGTCAAAATAGTAATTTTCTTTTGATTTTTCAAGTGTTTTAAACGAAATAGAAAGATTTATAAGACAAGGATGATCTGTATAGTGCTAATTAATTGTTTCATTTAAATGCAATCCGATTTTAAAAGAGTGAAATTCTTTTATTCTGCACCCTCCAATAAAAAATGAAAAAAATGAGTATATCACATTAATAATTATATGTCTCTCTCAAAAAAGAAGTAATAAAAATCAAAATATTAATATAATTAATTTGCTAACATGTCATATTATGTGGTGATGAGAGATAAATCCCACACTTTCCCAATCTGTCTTTTCTTGGCCTCCCCAAACACATGTTCGAGAATATTTTTAATATTATTATAATATTAAATATTTTAATATTATTGTTATAAATATTTTAATATATAAATAATTTTTATAATTTTTATAATTAAATTAATTATAATTTAAAAATAAATTACATAATAAAATATAAGTGACGGTAGTAATTTTCTTATGTTCAAGGGATGAGGTTCCTCAATAGCATGGGGGTCTGCAAGGCAGTACAGTCAATATAAATACTCAAAGTTCAAAGGCTTGAGAATCGAGAATTAATTCGATTTTTCATAAAATGTGACTGAATAGAGTATAATGATGAAATTATACTTTTCATTAGAAGAAATTTAATATACATTTCAATATTCTATTTATAACAGCAAAAGTGAATCCACAGTAAAGCTAACATAAAATATATGGATTTTTAACTCTAAAATAGCAATTTATATTTCATTAAATTCAAGTTAATCAAGGTCAAATTAATCTTATAAATTGAAGTTGATGTCATGTGAACTATTTTCTCATTAGCATTTTATATATTCTCTTATTTAAAGTAAATTAATTTCATACATTTATTCTTTTTTCTTATTTAATTAAGAATAGAAATGTTAATTAACGAAATTGTTTTTGAATTTTCTTCCAACAGCTTAATTTTTAAGGATAAAATATTTTTTTTCATATTATATCAAAATCTTCGTGCATGACTAATTAAATAGGAAGTATAGAATTGGTTTCTTTCTTTTCTTGTAATTAAATTAAATTAAAACATAAAATAAGATGAATTTATGCTTAATTCACTCTTCAAACTCAAAGAATATTTGCATAAAAAAACGCGTAAAACTTGTTTTTTTTTTTTTAAAAAAAAAACCTTTCTTTTGGAGGAAAGCACCATTAAACAACTATTTCCAAGATTAAAAGACATACAATTAGTGTTATACAACTAATCACATGATAATGGATTATGGGGACTTTTGCTTATTGAGTAAAAAAAGTTGTTTAAATAGGCTTATAATAAAAGCACAAGCTGCAAAAAATATATAAAAATATATATTTTCTTCAAAGATAAAAATTATAACTTCAAATAAAATTTCATGTGATAAATAAAAGAAAATAATGATCAGTCATATTTTAATAAAATTTTTAGACAAAAATATAATTTTAATATTTGTTAATTATAACACACACTTTATGTATTTTTTAATAATTTTATTAGTTAAAAGTGTTTTTATATTTTTGGATCTAAATAATTTTTATAATTTAAAAATTATTATCAATTAATGCATCTAAACGTAAAATAACTTTTACTTCTAATAAAAATCATTTTAATTAAAGCACCTTTATAAAAATTATCGTTTAAGCACATCCAAACCATATATATATGAGTTAATTATTTTTTGTATCTATATAAAAGTATCGTATTTTAAAATAATATACTTTATTAAGATTTTTTTCACTCATTTTATTCTGAAATAATAAAAAAAAATCTTACAAAATATCGTTTTAAAATATATGATACACAGAAATAGAATTAAGTTATATTTAAAGCAGTTACATGTAATATGTCTTTCTAAGTAAAGCCAAAACCCTATCTCCAAGAAAGATGTGCATGCAAGAAGGGAGAACCAAATTTGCTTTTAGGTAGCATTGGCCAAAACATAAGGTCACCTCCTCAACCTGACCAAGGTATTCCCTTATAACACAGAAACAATGTTTGCAAGAAAAGAAAGTAATAAAGCAAAGAAAAAAGAAAAATAAGAAGAAGAAGAAGAAGCAAAACATGCTAATTAATCTCCCATGGATCATATTAATATAAAAGCAACAGAGCCAGATATTGAAATCCCCAAATTAAGAGAAGACGAACATCAGAGATATTAGTCACATTAAGAGAGAACCCAAAAGCAAAAAGATCAAAGGCATACAGATCAATGGATCCCACGGCACAATCTGCAGCAAATCCTTTGTTTGAAGATATTGAACCATTTTTTGAATGGCAAAGAGATGAAGACAGTGACACCCTCATGGTTTTGCTACCAGGTAGATTAATTTGTTTCAGCTCCAATTAATATCCATAATTGATTTATGCTTTTTTCTTTGCTTTTTTTTTTTATAAAAAAATCTTATGTTTGGAACCTTTAAAATAATTAATATGGTGGATTTTACTTATAAATAAATTTCTTTTACTAATCTTTTGTTGGAATCATGTTAACTTAATATTTCAATTCACTATAAATGATATTTTAAGTAATTTGTGGTTATTTTAATTTCTATAACGTTTGATAAGATTTATAAATTAAAATTTTATGATATATGATTTATAAATTTTATATTTTTTTTGTAAATATTTGGTTATTCCCAAGAGAAAATTTCAATGTGCCAACTACTAATTTTTGACAAATTTTCGTTTCCTTATAGATTCTTAAGTTTTTTTTTTCTTGTTTAACAATTAAGTTTCCATCCCTCTTAAAGCTTATATTTTCTCTTTTGGAAACTGTATTATATATTCATGATGATGATCATTGACGATGAAAGTGAAATTCTTCTGAATGAGATATCTGGTTGGTGAGTAATTATTTTAAAAATAATCAAGAATATGGAAATCTCAACTTAACCATATTAAATTGCTTTCCAATTACTTATAACATTTGTTTTAAAGAATAATATTAATTTTTTGATAAAAATAATATTAAATAGATATTGGTATATAGTTTTTTTTTTTTTTTTTTTTTTACTACAATAAGTTGGCACATAGACGGAGAGTATATATAAATAGCCTTCTGTTATTTTCTGTTGCTTTACAAAAGCATTAAAATTTCGATATACTTTTCAACACATACACAGGATTCAGAAGGGATCAATTGAAGGTTCAAGTGACCTCAACTCCTCTCCTTAGAATCAGTGCTGAAAGACGGATAACTGAGAACAGATGGCGTCGTGTTTATAAGGAATTATCCATTCCTTCTGACTGTGACACCAACGAGCTCAGTGCCAAGTTCGAGGGTGGCACTCTTTATATTAAGTTTCCCAAACTGATTTCTCCTGCAAAGCCACAGGAAACAACCCCAACAAAGTCACCAGAAAGAGAAGGAGTCGATAAGCAAAACGGGGGTCAAGAGGCTCAAGCAGAAGCAAAAACTGATGAAGTCTCTGAAAAGTCACCACCAACCCAGACAGAGAAGGAACCAAGTGATGATCATGCAAAGGAAAAGGGTAAAGATTCAGGAGATGATAACAAAGTGACCCAGAAGAAGTTGGGGACTAATGGGGTTGAAACAGCAGAAGCTATGGCATCTAAAGCTCATGAAAGGCAAAGAGCCAAGACTGTTACGAGATCAAAAACTCGGGCTTTGGATTTCACTCTCAGTTCAAGACCAAGTTCTGATCAGGATTATAATGAAGCTCTTGCTGGTTTGATCACAGGGCTTAAGAAAACGAAGACATTGATGAAGTTGATCATTGTTATCTTTTTGCTTCTGGTGCTTGTGCTGTATGTTAAAACTGCATTCAAGTCATCTCTTGGGGGATCAAAATTCCAAGAATTGTAATTCCCCTCCTCCTGCATATGTATTTCAGCATATATAGGCACCATATGCATATGCATAAATACAGTAAAAGAATAAAATGATCAAGCAAGTTCAATTATTTGGGCTCAATTATTGTACTCCTTTTCCCCTAAACTATATTTTGATATACAATCTTCTCTATTGTTCTTCAAATTGTGACATAATGATATCTCTTCCACAAGATCAAAGCCAATTACTTGTAAACGAACTGTTTAAGTTGCAAATCACAAATAATGCTAAAATTGAAGTCTGAGTTGTACTTAGGGGTAATATAAAGGTTTTGGGACACTTTTGGAAGTAATCACCATGAGTTGCAGACATAATGAGCTCTTGTCATCATTCGTCATGACCTTTTGCATTAGGAAATTCCAGGCTCACAGCAACCCACCTGTTGTCACTAATTGGCAGCACTGTTATTCCCTCAGGGAATGAAATATCTGGGTAGCTTGTATACACCCTAACCCTGTTACAGAGCAGGTAACTACTTGCTTCAAGAGTTTTTGCCCTCTTGGACTCTGAAATTGAGAGGGCAGAAAGGTCAAGTTGTGACAGTGGAGAGGATGGACATTGTTTGGGTGAGGACTCAGACACAGCCTCAGAAGATGACAAGCTCTTGTTGCTCATCATGTCTTCTTCCTCAGGTGGCTGTAGAAAAGATGGATTAGAGATCTCATTGCTGGCCGTGATATTAGTAGGTAATATCTCATTTGAGTCCTGCTCTTGAGCCTCATCTGTTGACAGAATGCCATACATATATAAAGGGTAAGTATTTTGGAACTTTATGACTTGGAAAATTCCATAATGATGTAAATATGTCATGTCGTTGTCAAGGATTGAAGAAGATTGTACCTTCTCTTTTGGCAAATGATGAGAGAAATGGAACTTCATGTTTAAGATTCTGCTTTGATTTAGAGTTGTTTGAACTGTGAATTGATTCTACTGCTTTATTTTCTATGAAATCAGAGGAAGAAAAAGCAGCATTCCTTTTAAACCCACCTGCACAGGACCTGAATATGATCAAGACATAATCATATCAATGGATATCTTGCCATGCAACTGCATATAGGCAAAGAAGCAACAGAACACAGAATTTGAACTTTGAAATAAATTACAGCAATAAAGCAGAAGGACCACTTCTGTTAAAACTGGCAATAATGATGTTTATGCTGAGACAGTAAACAGTTAACATCAAATAGGCTTACTTTAATTAATTATTTTGCTTGACCTAAACTACTTAAGCAGCATGTTCACCCTTTAGTCAAAACCAGCTAAGAATCACTAGATATAATTTACATGGAGGGGCCTATCAAATAATTTCTAACCATATAGCGAATTAAATTATGTACACAGAGCATGGGTGTGAGCAAATTTGGACCAAATCAGAACCGCTGCGACTTAATAGAATGATATCAATATTGTCAAAAATACACTGTTAGGTTTCTAGGAATAATTATAATTTCATCTAATTCTTTAATCCAGTAATTTTGTGCATGTAATAGTCTCTTCAAGTGACCTGATGGACCTATTTCTAATACTTAATATTTTCTACATAACTAGTCCAATTGATCAACAATTATGACAAAGAGAAAAATAAATTCAAAGCAGAACAATGCCAAAACAATATCCTCTTTGACATCCCAGTGATGATTGTAGTATTAAGACCTTATGCCTGTCTAAAAAGCATATTATGACATATTATATTGTCCATGCCAAAACTGCAAGCATCTGTTACTAGTGCTGAATAATTAGGTATCAGAAGAATCTAAAGGATGATATAGGAAAATACAGTACATGTCAAATTATTGTAAAAGGAGTTGGACATTGAGAGTGCAAGAATCTTTCTTTTCTTTATTTACGAAACATAATAATTCAATGTGGAACTTTAGGGTCAAGCCGTCAAGAAGTAAATTAATGAAGTATTTACCCTAAGAAACTATCATGTTTACACAGAAAGGAAAAGGAGTTAGCTATAATTTCATTCAATAAATTAAAACCTACTGAAAGTGTCCGTAAATGCCACATGTTGGAGAAAATGGAAAAAAATTATTCTCTAGATAGTTTTCCATCAGCTATTCTAGAAGTCATAATCATTAGCACATAAGCAGTCAATGAACTAGACCAAAAAATTGATGTTTTGCCTATTAACAAAAAACAAAAAGGTTTATGTTTTGCAAGATTTGTATGGTCATATATGATCACGGTATGAGTGACAATATATCCCCTATGAAGTTATCATCAAAGAGCCATTCATGAGTAGTGAGAGAAAATGCTAAATACAATTTTTAACAACATAGCATGTGTTAATCTCCAATGCAGTATTCAAAATATTGCAGCATTTCTGCACTTGTGTACAAAGACATAGGAAAACATAAGACACAAAAGATTCATGTCCATGAAGATAAATAAGAAATGGGATCAACTATATGGTGATTTTCAACGAAATTTGACCTCAAAAGGGTTCTTATGCCTGAAAGTAAAATTAGAGATGCATTGCACACCATTAAATAGGGACAATCAACTTACACTCTTTCAGAGCAAGGTAAGCAACCTTCGCAGCATCCTGTTCTGCCTGTTTCTTGGATTTCCCTGCCTTACCATGAAATTCCTTGCCTTCTACCACCACAGTAGAGAAGAAAGTTGGCATGTGAAGTGTGCCGGATTTTATGGTTTTGTATGTCGGTTTGCAAAAGCCTTCTCTCTGAGCTAATTCTTGCAGTAAATTCTTGTACAGACCAGAGTCATCCTGAATGAGGAGACAAATCCAGATTCAATTATAATGACCTTGGATATATACATATCCAACACTCAAACGCATATGAATACACAGAGGCATAAATTTGACCTTTGAACGCAATTAATCTATTATTAATGGTAAATCAGGTAATCATCATAAAAGCTAGATATTTTTGGAATTCAACTTTTCTATACAATGGATACTAACTAATCATTTAAGGCAGAATATATGTTTAATTTCCAAAATGAAAAATATTAGAGTACACAGACGTTCTATAATGATAAGATGTAGTCCTAGATTACTGGTTTGGCAATATTTTTTTTTTCCTTTGAGCTATAATTTCTTTTTTATTCATAATAAGAAAAGTTTCTTGTCGCAATAAAAGTTTGAAAAAAATGAGTGAGTTGGCCAGGAACCATGACAGAGATTATAGCAATTCTTGCCTTCTGAAAGCTGTCAAGTGACAATGACATCAAAGCAACCTTTGCAGCAGCCTGCTCAGCCTCCTTTAAAGTGTTGAAAAATGCTGGGCTCTCAAAAGATAGCCCATCAACAAGAACTGTAGCCTTAAAGCGAACAGCATGAGGTGGACCCTCGCTTTTAGTCTTAAAAACAGGTAAATCAAGATTTTTCCTTTGAGCAAAGTTCAGCAGCTGGCTTTTGTACAGACGATTCAAATCTGTAAGCGTGAGTTGATTGTCAGACGTAAGTGTTGAAACAGTCACTTGGAATGGGAAAAAAAAAAGCACATCAAAATTTAATGCAGACATGACATAGATTTTGAAAATCTAAAAATACTGAGCAAGAATGCATAAAAATATGCTCTATATTTCTTCATATGTGGGTTGTATATATGTAGAAACTACCATAATAATCCATGACTCTGAAAGTTGGAAATGTCTTTGTCCTTGAAAACAGGGATAATAACATTTGAGATAATGACAGTTTAGATAAAGATCAATACACAAAAATGCAATGCATATATGCTTTGCAATCAAAGACAGAAGATTGAAGAAGATCTAAAACCAACTGAACCTATAGTATTTAGCTTGGAAAGATAAGCTCGACATGTTCAAGCATCATGCATAGGGAAAAGTGAGTAGAAATAATATTGAAAAATGATATGGAATGTACATGAATCTTCTTCACTTTCCTAGTGTTCATGCACCAACATAGTTTTTTCTCACAGAGATACACAAAGATGTATAATGAATGAATTGGGCTGTTAAGCAAAAGCAGTCAGGCATTCTAGAGAGATTGCTTAAATTTCTGTCTGTGCAAAACTAGTTTTTATAGGGACATTAGTACACTATTATTTAAATATAAAATTGAAATGATTAGTAAATTATTTGTATAATGTAGAAACTGCAGCAAAGCTTATAAACAAAATTTGAAAAGTAATGTGTAAAGAATCTCTTCACCATCTATAGTAACTGAAGACACAGCTGGAATTGGAATGTCCTGAGGTCTTGCTGCTCCAATCCTTTGTTCTTTTGCATCAGTTTCAGCAGTTGGTGTGGAAAAGCCTAGACAATTACAAAGTACAACCTTGAGTACAATAAAAGGGCAACAACTTCTACAATAGACAGGCGGTGTAAAATAGCTTCCCATCATATTCTTTTTCACATCCTTTAGTCACTTCGAGGATGCTAGTCTAAAAATGTAAAACTGAAGTTCTGAGCATTTGGTTTCTCTTGTAAACCATTTCCTAAATCCTAATAATAATAATTAAATTTTTGGAACTTCTATTGTTATGAGAAGAGTAAGATCCTTCATTCAACAGTAAGATTTTACAGTCAAGTACCGAAACAAAGATAAATGGAAACAAAATAAATTTAATTTGATCAATGTGTAAATTTAAAGAAAATATAAAACAACAATAATCAAATTATTTCCCAATTTAACATACATTACAATTCAATAACCTGCAAGAGAGAATTACTATAAAAAGGAACATTTAAGAGGTCTCTCTCTTCTTCTCTCCCCCTACCCTCTCTTTCCCACTTATCTCTTCTTTTGTGTGTGTGCGTGTGAACAAGGCTTAAGAATTTTCATCTTTCAGAGGAGAAAGGGGAGAAAAGGACCCTGTGAATCTTGCAGCTATTGGTGTGGCAACCAAAGAAATTACCATGAGTATTGCATCATGATGTAATTGGAAAAAATTGAGGTTTATTATAATTAAAAGAAAGAAAAAATATTGGTTCAAGAATTAGGTAGCATTGAACTAAACAAAAATTTCAGATCAGTGACGCCGAAGGGGGATAATTCTATCAAAGAAAACTTTCTGGTATAACAGAGTTAAAAAAGATGATTCTACCATGTAGAATACGTGATGCCGAATTTCATATAGAAATTCCAGTTTTGTTTATTACTTTATTATGAGAACAGGGAGGGTTATCATAAATAGAACTAATCACGAAGAACAGACAAGTAAAACCATGTAATTGTAATAAACAAACTCATATTAATGCAACATATAATTTTCTGCTTATTACAGAATTTCAATTTCACTATTACTGTGTAAAGGTCCTACTAAAATTCATTTGAAAATTTTCTCCTTTGAAATCAAACAGACCCAAACATAAGAGTGTAAATGAACAATTCCAATCAGACTGTTCGAAAACAAAAATATAAAACAATTCCAAACAACTATAACGATTCTACAAACCCGATTCAACCATCCAAGGAATTAGCAGAGGCTCCATTTCTCCCAAGCAGAATTCTAGCTATTGCAGGGTATATAATCATACACCGATAAACTTAACTTCAAGAACAACATTTCACAAAAAAACGGGTAGTCAAAGAAGTAACTTTCCCACGAAACAAACAGACCCAAGGTATATAGTTCTACACCAATAAACCGGACTTCAAAAGCAGCATTCTGCAATAAACGGGTGGTCAAGAAAATAACTTTCCAGCGGAACAAACAGAGCCAGAAAGAGAGAGGGGGTACCCATAGCAGGTGAAGAAGTAAAGTGGAGAAAAGCGCGCATGGCGGCTTGGTTTTGAGCATGTTTGGAGGAAGTACAGGGTCCGGGGGAGTCGAAGGTGACGCCATTGACGGTGACCGAAGCCTTGAAGCTAGGAATGTGATCGGGACCGTCTTTCATGGTGGAGTACTTGGGCAAACCCCACCGTTTCTGGTGGCAAAGCTCCTGCAGCTTCGTCTTGTACATTTTGAGCCTTCTTCACTCACTGTCAGCTACAGGCAAAACGTCTCTCTCTCTATCTCTCTTTCACTCTCAGTCTCGGTGAATTGGGACTGAATTTACTTAGACTTAGAGAGAGAAAAGGGACGAAGCGATTCAGTGAAAAGAGAGAAGAATATTAGTTTCATGGAAATGCTTCCCGCATGGCGGAGTAACGTTTTATTACAAAACAATGAAAACATGTACACGAATGTGCGGGTTTGTATCTTTGTAGTCAATGTCCTTTTCTGCTGCGCTTCCACGCCGTTATGAGTTTGAATGTCCAATCACGTGAGTTGGGTTGTTGTGGAAGCTAGAAAGTCAATTTCTATTTTGGAAATTCTGGATTTTTTTCTTCTTTTTTAATGGCCTAAGCTTCTTTCTTAACTAATAAATTCCAAATTAATTTGTAACTAAAAAAATTACAAATTACTTTATCTGTCTTTTGTTTTAAAATCAATGTGT
>JASKGM010083343.1:0-14357 GCA_034509205.1 Ceratonia siliqua | reverse complement strand
TATACACATATATGTATATATATAACATCTCCCTCTTGTGGCCATATAAGTGATCATTGAGAAGAAAATTTATTTTATGTGCTACTATAGAGTTCTTCACACAACACTAAGAAGAACAAAGGGGAAGGGTTTCTAATTTAATTATGGAAGTGATCAATTATTGTTCTTTTATCTTTTGTTTTGTTCCAATCACTAAGCTTATTCACCGTAGATTCTGTGGATTGGTACAGCTTATAAAATAGGTGGTCAGTGCACTTGGTTGGGAAGCGAATTGCAAGATTAAAGTGACTACAAGAGGTATGTAAAATTCTTATCTATTTTACTTCTCTTACTAACCGTAAGTTAGTTGCCTATATGTTTTGTTTTCATCTGTTTGCAAGCTTAAATATTTTAAAATTTTTAAAACCCATGCTTGTATAGTAAACACTTAGGATAAGTAATTAGATCCCACAATTGGTATAAGAGCCGGCTATACATGTATATAATGCATGGTTGGCACCTAGAAATCATTTACAATGTATGTTTGTAGGTATGATGTTTTTGGTTTAAATTAAATGTCTAGGCATACGAATGCCTTAGAGGAATTTCCTTGTATTTTTGGGATGTAACAAGAAGGATGATCCCATATGGTCATGTTTGCTTCTTGGTTTATTTTTGTTAATTTTTAAATTACAAAATTATGTTGTAAATGGCAAGAAGCCACGAATTGTAATATGGAGGCCACGGCACGCCCAATAAAGGTGTGAGGACCTCTCAGCCAAGCCTAAGGTATGGCAAGTTGGAGGAGGCTTCCCAAAAGTCCAAGATTTAGAGTAATCACAGGGAATGAAGAAAATAAATGTAATAGTTTAAGATTTTATTTTTATTTTCTAGGATGTGCATTAATATCGTATTTAGTATTATATTTAATTTTATAATATGTGATGCTATATGCTATAACATGTCATGTAAACTAGTAGGTGCTAATCAACCTCATATGCTCATGCATACATTATGTTTTATATTTTAAAACGTTAAAACATAAGAAAGATGAATAATTAGCAAGTTGGCTAATTAGGATTTAATTTTTCAACTAAATAAATTAGTTAGAAATTAATTAGGTCCATAATTGATGAATTAGTCAAAAGTAATTAATTTCCAATCAAAGAGTTTAGTTAGAATTAATTTAGTCACCTAGTAACTAATTAGTCATTTAAATTACCCAAGTTTATTTTCAAACTAGGAGTTAATGTGAAAATAATTACGAAATACATAAGGAATTAAATTATTAAATAATTAGTAAAAGTTACTAATGTAAATCTTATCTAAAAAGTTTTGAAAGAAAACCACGTTCATAAGTGATTTATGTTTTCTAAGAGGATGCATGCTAGAAAACTTGGTAAATCAACTTAGAATAATTCATTATAATTAAAATATTGAGTGAGAGAGGGCGCTAGTAATCCTAGAACCCATGGCCTATAACTATTAGTCCATTGTCATGGAGTTTATGTGATAAGTCTACCTAGGTAGAACATTAAGTATGACTTCCCATAGAAGCATACTTAGTGGTATATTCAAGTATGATGAAATGGTTGGTTAACACAATCGACATTAATCTATCAATATACTACCTGTAATAGCTATGTTCATATTTTAATGGATCAAATCAAGGCGCTCCTCAACTATGTTAAGCATAAAGATACCAGATAGCAAAGTTGAGTGAGAAGGTCCCAATTTACCTTGTAATAAGTATTCATGGCCCATAGTTAGTTGCTTATTATGGAAGGTAAATGGCCATTAAACAAGAATTAATATGGTCATGTATACATGCATCATGTTTAAAATCCATTCAATAGCTAGTAGCTCACTAATATTAAATGTATTTTATAAACAATCCCTTAATCATGAACCCACTATCTATTTTGCGTAACAAATACACCTTGAATGGTGAGAATTATGTGGAGTGGAAGAGAAACTTCAACATCGTTTTGAATTATGACAAGATCACATGGGTTCTTTCTTAGCAAGCACCCCTTGATCTGGCTCTTAACTTGCTGCCAAGAAAACCAAGTATCATAAAAGGTGGCCTAATACCAATGCTCTGGCTATGTGCTACATACTGGCCTCAATGACTAGTGTGTTATAGTAGCTACATGATGGCATGAAATATGTCGCTGACATAATGTACCATCTACATGATATGTTTAGTACAAAGACTCAGTTTACTAAGGTGAGAGCTGTCAATGGTTTCAAGGACCGTAAGCAAAAGCCAAAGGAGCTAGTGAGAGATTACATGCTTAAGGTAATCTCATGTCTTAAAGAGGCTGAGTTACACGAGGCTGAGATTGATCCAAACAATCAGGTGTCCATGATCATTCATAGTTCGAACTCTCTGTTCTCGCAATTCAAGTTAGACTACTAACTGCATAGCAGGGACTATACCCTTAGTAGGTTGATAAATGACTTATAAGCTGTGGAGGAGGTTCTTGATATTAAAAAGAACTCAGAGGCAAAACTGGTGGTTATGGAGCCCAAAAAGGCAAAGGAGCCAGGCAATAAAAAGAAAAATGCTAATAAATTGGCTAAGTCAAAGAAGAAGCCCATGAAAAGAAGGCTCAAAAGGATAGCACCAGGGGAAAGTGTCTCCACTGTGGTGCTAAAGGACATTGGAAGAGGAACGGCAAGATCTATCTCAGTTCTGTGAAGAACAAACAAGGTACAGGTCTTGTAAACATGTTAGAAGCTTTTCTTGTAGATGATTATACTAATAGCTGGATAGTAGATTCAGGAGCCACTAACCACGTTTGTAATTCTTTATAGGGGTTCCAGACAAAGAGAAAGCTAATTGAGGGTCAGTTCCAGAAGAGGATGGCAAATGGCGCACTAGTCTCAGCTCAAGTAGAGGGAGTCATTACCTTACGTTTTTTGAATAACAAACTATTAGTTTTGGGTAATGCTTATTTTATTTCTAGACTTTGCAGAAATTTGATTTCTGTCTTCTATTTAATAAATTTTAGATATTCTATTTCTTTTCGTAATGAGATTACCATTTTTGTAAACAAAATTTTAATTTGTTCTGAAATTACTCGGAATAATTTATGTTATCTAGAACCAATTAATTGGAATACAAACGTTGCAGAAACAAAACTTAGCTGAGTATAAAAAAAATTAAGGAATCTAGCACAGATACAAATTATCTATGGCATCTGAGATTAGGTCATATTAATCAAAACAGGCTAAGCATACTAGTAAATGATGATACTATACCAGGCATGATAGAGTGTTCTTTACTAGTCTATGAATCCTGTATTTAAGGTAAAATGACTAAATCTTCCTTTAAAACAAAGGATAATAGGATGCAGGATGTTCTAAACTTGGTATACACAAATTTTTGTGGACTAATGAACATTTAAGTTAGAGGAGGTTACGTATATTTCATAACCTTCATAGATGACTACTCATGATATAGTGTTGTGTATCTAATGCACAACAAAAGTGATTACTTTGAAAAGTTCAAGGAATTCAAAGCTAAAGCTAAAAAGCAGTTAGGCAAGCAATTGAAACAATTTTGATCAGATCGAGGTGGTGAATATTTATCTGCAGAGTCTTAGCAGTTTTTGGTTGATAATGGAATCATTTCCAATTATCAGTACCCAAAACACCTCAACAAAATAAGGTTGCTGAAAGAAAGAATATGACTCGTTTAGAAATGGTAGGGTCAATGATGTCCTATGTTGTATTACTAAAATCATTATAGGGATATTGTATACAAATAGCAGCATACCTACTAAACTTTGCTCCATCAAAGGCAGTGCCTAAGACACCAAGGGAGATATGGACAGGACGTAAATCATCTTTACGTCATTTGCAAACTTAGGGATGTCCGACACATATGTATAAGCTTGAGTCCACAAAGATGGAACAATGGTTGGAGGTATGTTTGTTTGTAAGATATACTAGGGTACAAGGGGAATACTACTTCTATAGTACTTAGGATAAGAAGATATTTGTTAATACAAATCAACCTTCTTAGAAGAGGATTTTATGAGAAATCACAAACTTTGCAGCAAAATTATTCTTGAAGAACAAAGTGATAGTTAAAATCTAAGGATGATTCTGATGAAGTCATAATTGGTATGGATTCAAGAGTTGAATCTGAACTAGTGGCACCTTGTCCAAGTGGAAGGGTTGTTAGAAAACCTGAAATATACATGGGCCTAAGAAAGCACATGGTCACTCTTTTATATGAACATGAATCAGATCCCATTACATATGAGGAATCCATTATCAATGTAGATGTTGTTCATTGGCAAAAGGCAATGAAATCAGAGTTTGGAATCTATGTATTCCAAGGCTGGACTAGTAGCTAAGGATTATACCTAGAGAGAAGGTATTGATTATGAAGAAACATTCTTGCATATTGTTATGCTTAAATCCATTAGGATTCTATTGTTTATCGCAACGTATCTTAACTATGAAGAAGGATGTTAAGACCGCATTATTGAATAGGAATCTTCAAGAGCATATCTATATAGCTCAACTAGATGGTTTCATTCAAAATGGCCAAGAGCACAAAGTATGTGAATTGCATAGGTCTATTTATGGACTTAAGCAAGCATCAAGATATTGGAATCTAAGATTTAACGGTGTAGTCAAGTCTTATGAATGTTAACAAAATGTAGACTAACCCAGTGTTTATAAAATGATACAAGAGAGTAAGGTTGTCTTCCTGGTACTCTATGTAGATGGCATACTCATTGGGAATGATATCTATGGTAAAACAATGACTGAATCAACATTTTTAGATGAAGGATTTGGGAGAATCTAGTTATATTCTTGGGATTCAAATGATAAGAGATAGCAAAAACAAGCAGATAACCTTATCCCAATCGACCTACATCGACAAACTATTGACAAAGTTTGGCTAGCAAGATTTGAAAAGAGGTTTCACACCCTTCAGGCATAGAATCAAGCTTTCTAAGGAGCATTCACCTAAGATTCTTCAAGAAGTTCAATATATGAGATGTATTCCTTATGCCTCTGTAGCGGGAAGTCTCATGTATGTTATGCTTTGCACCAGACTAGACATTTGCTATGTAGCTAGTTTGGTTAATATGTTTCAGTCAAACCTTGGCATGGAACACTGGACTGCTATAAAGTGTATATTTAAATATCTTTGTAGGACAAAGACCTACATGCTAGTGTATTTTGGTAGTGACCTAATTTTGATTAGGTACACTAACTAAGATTTTTAGCCTGACATTGATTATAGAAAATCAACATCAGGCTCTGTTTTCACTTTAGGTAGTGCAGCCGTTAGTTGGAAGAGTGTAAAGTAATCTTGCATTGTTGACTTCACCATGGAAGCTAAATATGTTGTAGCTTGTGAAACTGTAAAGGAAACTATTTGGTTGCATAAGTTTCTTAAGAATCATGAGGTGGTTTCATATGTGAATAAGGACATAACTCTCTATTGTGATAATAGTGGAGCTGTGATAAACTTGAAAGTACTACGAAATCATCGAACATCCAAACACATTGAGAGAAAGTATCATCTCTTACAAGAAATAGTATAGCGTGGGGAAGTAACTGTCACCAAGATTGTGACTAAAAGGAATCTAGCTAATACATTCACAAAGACTCTTTCACATAAGATCTTCAAAGGTTACTTAGAAGGATTAGGGTTTAGGGATGTGTCATACTTGCTTTAGGACAAGTGAGAGATTGTTGGGAATAAGTTGTCCTGAAAAGTAAGTTATATTCCCCAATTTGATGTAAATATATTTTAATATTAATAAATAAAGAGTTCATTTATGTAAGCTTTATTTTCTAGCTCTTAAGATTCTTATATTCTAATAAACCAAGCTGCATTTTCGTAAGGGTTATGCAAAAGGTGATATGTATCTTTGGATGAATCTAAAATAATATTCACAGTCACTGAATAGAGACAGTCACTCTATTTAATTAACACTGTAGTGTTTGGATTACCTCCATATAAAGAATGAGATTCGTTTATAAGAAAATGATGAATCTCAAATCATTGAAGTAGTCGATTTCAAGTAATGACACTATTAAATGAAATGGAATCACGTGAGATATCAAGTTCAAGTTAATACCATTACTTTGAACTTGAACTCACACACATTGCATCTGCTAGTGGGAAAACCAAAATTCTGATGGATTGTGGACTCTTGTCCATGACCTTTCTGGCATGACCAATGTAGTACATTGGTCAAGACTCTATGTTGGGATCATAATGGAAGTAAACATCTAGGAACATAAATCAAAGAAATGGAGTTTATTACATCACTTCTAGTGATTTCAAGAAGACAAGTGACATATCTGAGCCCAGCGAAATGATGAATTAGCTACTCCTCATTTCTATATAATTTTAGAAAATTTCTAAAAGATTATCTGGTTACTTATCAAAGGAAATCTGAGACTAAGGGACAAATTTGACATAAGAGGCAAAATGGTAATTTTACCTTGTATCAATGGATAGCTACGCGGGTTCATAAATACTAGCTTTGCAAATTGGACATATCAATGTTTAACATTGACTTCTCATAATTTTAGGAATTATCAAAAGTACAATCACGAGTCTTTGGTTAAATGACTTTATGATTAATAAAATTGGATTATCTTAATATGATTAAAATAATCCCAGATTTATTGGAGCTTGAAATTCCTATGTTCAAACAGATTCCTCACCTAGCTTGGGAAAATTTAATCCACATTAAGTTAGAATAGATTTAAGATAAAGTTAATTGATAGCATTTCAGCTAATGTCTTTATTAAGACAAGAGTTGTCTTAATTTAGACAAAGAGTTATTTTAGGACAAATGTTGTCCTAATCATACTTGAAAATGTGAGAACCTTTTTTGTCACCAAAGAGACAAAAATAATTCTCACATTAGTTGTCTAATTTAAACACGTGTTTTTTTAAGTAGACAATGGAATTTTAAAACAATTGTTATCTCAATTTAGATAACCTTTATCCTAGTAATTATTTTAGTTTAACTACTTTAAATTAATATTTGAATTGTTCAAATATTTAATTTGAAGAAGTCGATTAAAATTAAATCTCCATTTAATTAGGAATTTTGACTATAGCATTTTATTAGAATAAAATTAATTTAATTAATTATTTATCCTAATGGTGTTGCAAAGTTTGAATTGTTCAAACTTGTGAAACAACCTCCTTCCCATGTGATGAAGAGTCATATGGCCAAAGGAGGAAAATTAATCTTTGACATGGTCAAATATATTTCCTCCTAATTATCTTAATTATATAAGTGAATAAATGTTAAAAGTTAATAGAGTTTTAATTTCTTAGATAACATACATTCACTAGAAAACTAGCTAAGTCAAAGGGATTTAATTAAATGAAATTCATTTATTTGAATTTTAATTCAAGCATGGCTAGAAAACCACACATATTTTATTTAATTGTTAAATAAATTATGTTATTATAAAAATTAATAATATGATTATTAATTGATAAGTCATTAGATAATTTGATTATCTAATATTCTTTATTAGTAGACATGTGAATCCCTAATAGTTAGGGATTGAGTTTTTGAATTACACTCAAATGATCTCACAAGACCTAGGGTTAGCATATATATATGCAACCTATCACTCTTGTGCCCGTACAAGTAATCATTGAGAAGAAAACTTCTTTTGTGTGCCACTATAGGGTTCATCACGCCACATTAAGAGGAACAAAAGGGAAGGGTTTCTAATTTAATTTTGAAAACTATTAATTATTATTTTTTTTATCTTTTGTTTTATTCTAATCACTAAGCTATTCACCGTAGGTTTCGTAGCTTGGTACTTCCCAAAGAATAGATGGGCTGTGGGCTTGGTTGTAGAGCAAATTGCAAGATTAAAATGACTATAAGAGGTATGTAAAATTCTTATCTATTTTACTTCTCTTA
This sequence comes from Ceratonia siliqua, assembly GCA_034509205.1. Classification (NCBI taxonomy): domain Eukaryota; kingdom Viridiplantae; phylum Streptophyta; class Magnoliopsida; order Fabales; family Fabaceae; genus Ceratonia; species Ceratonia siliqua. The sequence continues at coordinate 6,438 of JASKGM010083343.1, read as the reverse complement.
CTAGCCATGAGTTATTTGACTGTGTGTTTTATTTTCACTTGTTTGCAAGCTTAAATGTTTTAAAAAAATTTTAAATACATGGTTATACAGTAAACACTTACGATAAACAATTAGATCCCACACTCGCCCAATCATTCCCTAGTGATTTCAAGCCACATAAATCGTTATGGTAATGCTCAAAATTTCTTAGACATGTAACCTTCTTTCTAAGTTGTACACTTTTTTATTTCACCCTTGAATCCTTGAGGAACAACCACCAAAACCTTTCCATTTTAGTCTTCCTAATCTCCAAACTTTACGCTTAATTTTGATGGCCCCAAGTAGGAGCCTAGAAAGGGAAGAGTCGAGCAACCAACTATGGTGGGCTTGAAAGAGGACTAAGGTTCATCCTCCAAGGGGGTGTACAGTGGGAAAAAATTTGTCTCCTACGTAGAAAGCCAACATTTGAATGATACCTTAGCTCATCATGAGATATTACCATGAAAGCCAATCCTATACTCCACAATAGAGCTATATGAGCAAGCGGGAATCCTAGAGCTATTTTGGTGCATAAACCTTTAGGAGAAATTTTTAGATGATTTTCAAACCGATGTACACCACTCAGGTTCAGTAATTATAACTTAGCCAGAATCATTCTAAACTTAGTGACTATATCAAGTCGAGTGGCAGGTAGGCTGATAATGCTCAATTAAATTAATTTGGCAATTTTCTTAAATGTGAACAATGGAGGTCACATGCTTCTAAGTGAGAATCAGTTAAGCGTGAATGGGCTGGCCCCAGAGGAGCATACTCAATTTGTGATGAAGCTGGAAGAACCCTCACTGTTGGCAGTACATCTTAGGGTGACACGGTTGTCGTTCATCTTGTGAGTCCATCAAGTGACCTATGTTATTTCGTCATGAAGAGGCAATAGGTTGGAGATAACCTATTCAAATATACATATCGTGAGCCATCTGAGGGTTAAGAGGCCTTACAATCTACCTAGCCTATTACTAGACCATATGTGGACCTTGTTTGAGCAACCATAATGATTTATATCGTACGGGATATTCCTCAATTATTACTTCATTACATGAGGGTTGATGTAAGCAGTGAAACTAATGTTTTCTATCTCATGAGCTCTTTTGACACACATTCCTTCATCACCTTTGGTTTATACAGAGTAAGGAACTAGTATGAGCGCATACCCTTGCGTTAAGGTATAGCGCAGGCACCATAGGAGGTCATGGAGGAAAATATGCCTCAAGATGAGGATGGGGAAGAACCCTAAGAACCCCCATAAGAGATACCACAACAAGAGCTTAGCCAAGGAAGGATATTTCACGTGCTAATCTAGATGGAAGATTAGATGCAAGGCTTAGATATCTGTCTAAGATGGGTGGAAGAGTAGCGCTGCTGAGATCTTAGAGTGGATTTGGTGCCAACAGTAGTAAGGAATAAGATTACTAATAAGTTAGGTATGGGATTTATAAGAATGTTATGAATGTAATCGAATGGGTGAATGTAATGTTTTAATGTGTTTAGTTAAAGAAAAATGAATGAATTAGATAGTTATGTCAAAATATTATGAATTTGGGAAACGAAATGCAGGAATGAGAATTATATTGGTGTTATTACATTTTCTTTACATATTTATTTATCTTGGAAAGTGTGTAATGATATGATCAGTAAGCTAGGAATCATTCAATAAGGATGCAAGAAAATGAGGAATCCAAGTGGGTTATATTATCAAAAAAATAAATCGTAGTGCAAAACTTAATGGAAGTAGGATAAGTTAGAACAACAAAAAGTAGGAAAAAAATATAGTGAAAACAAATAATTGAAGATTACTATAAATTGACTAAGAGATGACTTGGGGCTGTGTCAGTTAGGAAAATATCTAAGGTAAGCAATAGGATTACAACCTCATTAATCAAATCATAACTACAAGATAAATTAAAGTAAAACAATCAATTAAAGGAAACATTTCAAGTATGATAAAGCCATTCCAACTATGTCATTAGCCTAGGTAACTCAATGGAGTCAGGTGTTATTTCAGTAATTCTAATTAAAGAATTACATTAAGGAAAAACCCTGTTAGACACATGGTTGTAAATGCAAACTTAGTGTTCCAAGAATATCTAGTAAAGAGGTGTTGTGAACTAGTGAGAGGGATTGTGAATGGGAGACAAGTCAGGTGCTTAGATTCAAGCGAGTTAATAGCAAAGTAGATTTGGTGTTAAGTGGAAGTAAAATGATTCGTCACGTATCAAGGACTTAGGCTAAAGGTAGTTCAAGTGGTAATTGAACTTAAATTGCGAATTACTAGGTGAAAGTAAACCTAAGTAACTGAGATCATGCAAAGACACATAAGGAAGTTTAGGTAATATCCATCCGTGGCAATCGAGTATGTGTTTTAAAATTCGAGGATGAATTTTTCCAAGGGGGAGAATTGTAATTCCCACATAGACATTAAGTTGAAAACAAAACCTAATACATTTCAATGCGCATCAAGAGCATCATTTTTGTAATTTTCTAAAACCAAAGCCTCTGACAGGATATCATGGATACTTTAGAGCTGCTACTAATAGGGTAGCTTCCAACTTGCAAAGATCATCAAAGATAAGCATACCTTAATATTCTTACCATATCCTCTATGCATTAATTCCTGAACCAGCAAAGTGGAAATTTTGTAAGATTAAATGTGTTTACTAATGCATGATATGGGGTGTTCCTTTAAATTGTTTATGATATGTTAGTCTGGAACTTGATCTATCATGGCATCACCTCATATCATTGATGTGCATTGCATGGAAAAACTCATGATCCCGTATTATTTATGCATTATCGTCCAAGGATCATTCTAGGCTAGAAAGGAATTATACAATGGTAGCTCTTGTCGAGAATGCTTCGTGACAGAAAGGTTGTTAGAGTAGGATTCGCTCTGATTGGAAAGGACATACTGCATCATGCATAATTACATTACCACCTATAGAGGCTACTCCGGGTCAAAAATGACATCCTGTGCATTTTTTTTTATATTAAAGATTTATCATACTTGTGTATGTTAAGTATATACCCTGGTACAGTGGCCTGTAATGATTTGGTTCATGGTCATTGAATCACGAACTTGTATACCCTAGTTATCTTGGACCACCAAAATAAACATATCTAAGTTTGCACCCAAATGGATGAAACAATGTAGGGTTAGGAAACTTTTATGACAAATATGATGCTTCAATAATAAGTCAAACGTTAACTTAAATTTTTTTAATAAGTTTTACTGCATACTTTTATGGTTTTCACTAATCATATACTTAGTTAGATTTGTTTTATTCACTGATCAAGTTAAGAGTTCACCCTTTTGGAGATTTATTATTTTGCAAGTTCAAAAGCATTTAGAGAATCGCTTGTATGATTTCAAGAGTTGTAGGCTTGTGGGTTGAGAGAGAGGGCTTAGTAAATTATGTTATAAAGAGAACATATTGTATATATTCTTTTGCAAGGTCTTAATGAATGAATGAATTGTCTCTTTATTATGTGATCTGTAATTCATTTTGATCGGATTATTTGCATAGATGGGTTCATAGGCTAGCTTGGACTCTGGATTTGATATATCCTTAACTTTAGTGCCAATTATGGTTTCGTGGGTCAGGTCATGACAGTGGTAAATTGATTTCTTGGTGGCACCTAATCAATGTATTTTTGTGAAAGGGAAGAGTAGCTCTGATAATGTTGTAGCGACTTAGGAAATTATTCATACCATGAGAAAATAAAAAAGTGAAGAAAGGCATATGGTGGTGAAGGTTAATTTAGAGAAAACATACGATAGAATTGAATGGTCTTTGTTAAAAGGTATCCTCAAAGATATTGACTAACCCAAGAAGTTAATTAATTTAATTATGGCTTAAAGACATCTTCATTTGTACCTTCAAGGAGAATTGTGCAGGGAGATTGTTTATCTCCTTACCTCTTTGTGTTGTGTTTTGAGAGATTAGCTCACTGCATAAAATGGGCTGTAGCTAAAAATATTGACCTCTTTATGAATATTAAAAGATGCGGACCTTGAATGAGTCATTTGTTCTTCGTATAAGACTTACCATTGTTTGTTGAATCTTCTATTAGTCAAGTGAAGGCTATTCAAAGGTGCTTAGGGGTGTTTAGAGATTACCCAAGACAAAAAGTAAGGAAAAGACTCTAGTTTTTATCTAAAAATGTAGTCAGTGCGAGCTAAAGAGTCTAGTAGTGCCTTTGGGATTTCTCTGACTCTTAACCAAGGAAAATACCTGAGTATGCCTCTACATCATACAAGGGTGACTAAAGCCACTTATACACCTCTTGTTGAGAAAGTTCAAAACAAATTATGCATATGGAAAGCCAAATGTCTTTCGTTAGCTAGAAGGATAACACTGACTCAACTGTACTATTCAATATTCCTCTCTATTCTATGCAGACTATCTCTTAAAGGTGTTTATGATGAAATTGAGAGTTGTATTAGGAGGTTTATTTAGGAATCGCAAGGTGAATCTAAGGTACCTCATCTGGTAGCTTAAAGTAATGTTTATGAAGAAAAAGAGAAATGAGGCCTTAGTCTAAGAAGGATGAGAGAATCTAATATAGCTTTTTTAATGAAGATAGTTTGGAATTTGATTACTAAGCAAGATGGGGGTTGGGATTGTTGTAGAATTCAAGCAAGCCTTTCTCTGTAGATTTATTCAAAAATCAAGGTCAAAACCTTCCACATGTAAATATGGGGCTTGATAAAGCAACGTAGGGCCTTTTTAAGGTGGGTACGTTCATAGTAAAAAAAAAATGGTATTCATGCTTTGAGGGACTGTGATGAAATTCAAAATCTGTGGATGAGATTAGTTTAGCCTAACCATTAGGAAAAGTTCTTTTCATTGCCCCTTTAAAGTTAGATTCAAAGGAACCTACATTGAAATATAGGCAAAAATAAGGATTCATAGTTTTTTCTAATGGAGAAGACTGCCAAGATAAGTTATTTCTACAAAGTTATGGAAGGCTAGGGAGATGTAGAGGTTTTAAAGAAATTTTAAATATTTGGTACTTTGAGTATTTGTAAAAATAAGAATTGGTGAGATGTACATTCCCTAATGATAATTAGATGGAATGCAATATTGATAGGGCTTGAGAGATAATGGCAATCTTGCAGGGTGTGGTGGTGTCAATATATGTGGTACTAGAGCATGGTTTGTTAGTTATGTGAGAAACTTGGTATCATGTAATTCTTGATGATAAAGTCGATCCAAAGACATTGTCTGAGGGTCAAAGGGTTCAGGGGATCTGAGATAGAAGGAGTCCCAAGTTCGTTGAGAGATAAAGAGACGGGAAATTATAATTTCTATATTGAATTCAATGAATGCTTATAACTGGATGAATGGCTGATTTATACCCAATTCAAACAACATAATTGTTACAGCTACTTTGCAATTACATCAGTACACTGTAACAATACCTTCCCCTAAAAGACAACCCTTGTCCTCAAGGGTGAAATTGAGGAAAACATTGAAGCAAATTGTAATAAGACTCCTATATGGCATCCTCAGTAGAGCCATCAATCTATTTCAATTTGACAATCCATTTGAGGATGGTATGTCGTCGAAAATTGTAATTGGACTCCTTAGATTTCAAATAAATGCTGCCAAAACTCACTAAGAAAAATTAAGTCTTTGTCACTTGTAATTGTAGTGGATAAGCCATGCAATTTGAAAACATTGTCCATGACTTTCTAGGCCACTGTCAGGGCAGTAAATGGATGAGGCAATACCATAAAATGGGCAGCCTTACTAAGCTGATCTACTACAACCAGGATGGTGGAATAGCCTTGCGATAATGGTAGACCTTCAATAAAGTCCATGCAAATATCACTCTAAATCTAAATAGTGATAGGCATTGGTTGCAACAAGCCTGGATAGGTCAAGGTGGTTGACTTACAATGTTGGCGCATAGCACACTCCCTTAACAATCGCTGGATGTCTTTTGTCATTCCTTTCCAGAAGAACAATTCCTTCACCCATTTAGAGGTTGCATCTCTGTCTGAATGTCCACCAATAAGAAAAGAATGCAACCACTAGAGTATTTTAGATCATAGGTCACTGTCATTGCCAATCACCAATTTCCCCATCCTTTGTAATTTGTAATTAATCCACTAGTAATGCTTGTGGCTTTGGGGATTATCAGTAAGGTGCCAAATCAAAGGAAGACAAAGAATAATCTTACTACCAACTTAATTCAATGTTATAAAATATTGTGCAATCTCAATTGCAGTAACTCAGCACCCTAGACTATTGAGAGAGCATCAGCAGCTCAGTTATATTTTCCTTCCTTATATTGTATCTTAAAATCATACGTCATGAGCTTAACTGATACGAACCCTCCAGAATCAAACTGAACAGATCGTAGTTGAAGGAAGATAGAACCCTAAGGAAACAAAGTCCT